>JAQQZY010000027.1:4391833-4405255 GCA_030068375.1 Ostorhinchus rueppellii | reverse complement strand
CATTTATGGGGATTATTTGTCAACAAGGACTATTTTGTTATTCACATTGGTCATTTTCTGTATGAATAACAATGAAAATGTTCATTTGAAACAAGTTTTGAAAAACTATGAAGTTATTTATGATTTCATGACAGGTGGAAGAATACATTTGTTAAGCACCGTATTGCAAAATTAAACTGGAAAAACACTCCAAATAAAGCAAAAACAGAACAAATTTAATTTTAAAAATTCCCTCTATATTGTGGTGTTAGTGTCAGAGATGCTGATAACTACGACGAAATAATGTACAACTCCAAGAATCTCAGCTTAATGCCACCTATAATTAAAAAAAATACTAATTTTGCCAACATCGTTAACATATTATAAGAGGAAATAACATAACTTATTCTCAAATAGATATTTTGTCTTTCATATAGATATAGATGTTTTTGTCTTGGGGCCTTATGTAGACTCTGTAGTCCAAAAGTGTCCCTGTCAGTAACAAACTTTCATTTCTGGGTCCAGGTGCTTTGGACTAGCTTCCAGCTGTTGTATTTTTACTATTTTTACAGTTTTTACTTCAATTATTCACTGTTTGGGGTAGAATTTTAAGACATTCCGTCTTACTCAACCCAGTTATGAGAGTAAAATGCTGCAATTGTGCATTTCTACAAACTATGAATACATGTAATCTATTTATTTACTTATTTTTTGTCTTTCTTTAACATTCAGTTTGATCGATAAACACATTATGAGTCATTTTTAACCTCATCTTTGCTGACTTTTTTCTGTATTGAATCAATCGTTGCGCTGCTGGCAGGGCTTTTGGAGGAAGCCAAGTGAAAGAATTTACATTTACAGTCACAACTGACATTTTTGCCAAATATAAATTACGCTAATTAGTTATATTTAATGACTTCATTGAAGTAAAATGTAGAGCAGTTGGAATTATGTTCAGAATTGTGTTAGGTTTTTAAAAGTCTGGTTTAGACCAACGCTGATGACAGCTGTGTTGTTTTTAAAGTGTTTTATAAATAAAGTTGAGTTGTAGGTTTTCTATATGATGTAAGACTGGATGACACGTGACAATAAAGCTATTCCATTCCATTCTATTCTATTCTATTCTCAGATTGATTGGTGCAGGATGTTTTGCATATTATCTGCAAAAAACACCCTCATCTTCATTTGTAACATGTGTAGAGAAATAACTCATCAGACTTAAAAGTAACAGTAAAATATTCCCATTTTGATGGAGCTCAGATACATTTAATTGCATAAAGAGGATAATTCTGGTCATGTTTGAAAACCCTGTCCGTATTCAGAGTAAACAACAAAACAATGCACTGAAACATGTCTGAGTAGTGGACGTTTAAAGCGGATCAAACAGAGCTGTGTGCCGTTTCAGAACCAGAACGCGGCTCCAAAAGCCATATATCTGGTTTATTTTTAAACCTTTTGGCACCTGCTCTTGGCCTCATTAGATTCTGCCAGATCTCTTTTGTTGAAGTGAACTTGGCCAAAACAGCAGCAGCACATTTACAGTTACTGACTGAATAACAATAAATACATCTCCCTCGAGATAAAAAAAGAAAGAAAAAAAGAAAAAAGACGCAGCGTTAAGTGTAAGGGAGTCAGAGATAGCAAAAGGGTCATAAAACAAAACGACTCAATCCTGTTCCAACGTATTAATCGTCCATCTTTGAAGCTTTACAGCTCAGGTAATTCACAGAGTAACTAGTTCCTCGCTGTATCTCCTGCTTGGTTGATTTTCGGCGCAGGTGGAAGAGATTTGGAGAGTTTTATTTCCTTTCAGACATTTAGGATATTTCACTGTCCTCCACGTTTTCAGGGCAATTTTGAAAACTTCACTGGAAAGAACATTCTTCAACAGTCTGCTCTCACAGCAAATATGAAGATATAGTTACAAAAAGCAATGTATCTTTATTTGTATCGTATTATGTAAATTTAATGTGGACCATATGTGGGTGAAACAGACACTGGCTCGACACTGCAACAGCAACCATGACCAAAACTTTACCCCGACCTCAACCGGAGGAAATTCCCCCGTCTGTACTTGTAAATTAATATGTTACAAACAGGCAAATTCGTGGGAATGTTGTGAAGGATGGCGTTTTCCTTTTACGACGCACAGGTATTTTATCGAAAGCACGAAAAGGAGGGTGGAATAAATAAGGAAAGACAAATGAAACACACGCTGCACTGTATAATATGCATGTGCTGATGCAGAGAGGGGAGAGGAGGGTGAGGGTGAGGGTGGGCATTCATATCCAACAAACTTCCATAATCAACAACTCATGCAGGACGTGCGACGGTGCCAAATGTGGACTGATGCAATTAGTTAAGCTGCACAATTTTTAAACCCTTCAAAAAAAAAATGGACACAAACACTCCCCAAATCAATGCAAAATCATTAAAAAAAGTGACTTCATGAGCAGATCTGAGTCTGCAGAGTGGAGCACAGGCCCTGACGAGACCACGAACAAAGCAAAAACAAGACCAAATAAAATAAAAACACAGGTCCGGACTGTAAGCGCGGAGTGTCAGGAGGCTGTAATTACAGTAGCGGACACACTCGGCCACTTTAGACGGACGGTATAATCTGAAAAACAAATGCTACGTGATTCTCAGAGCTGCTAAGGTCATTCACATTATCACACATGAATGCAAATGGGCTCTGTGGAACCGCACCGCTCTCAGGTTTCCCCACCGTGTCCTATCTGTGATATATCAATATAAAGATCTCAGGATGATTTTGCATTGCAGGAATTGGAAATACTGGGAGTAAAATCACTAGAGCTTGTGTGCAGAGGCATTATGGGAGTTTTTCAGGGTAAATAAACCTGTATTATCTCTTATATCCAGCCACATTTCAATGCAACGCTTAACATTTACGCTCTATACGAATTGCAGCCGGTGTCGTATAATATCGAGACATTATTTTCCATTTGATGATCCTATCATTTTTATGTTCAGGCTCTAATCTGTGAACATAACGCAGTGTATATGTGACACACATTACAGCTGCATAGCACTAATACATGGGAGTCTGAGCAGGACCCTGAACGTTTAGCCAGAAGTTCAACATAGCTACCATTGTTGGTTTTAAAGTGTTATGGGTTGGGTTTTATTACTTCTGTCAAAACATCAGAAGCTGTTGAGCCAGGCCAAGTTCAGGACTGAGTCTATCAAATAAGGAGGGGATGGGGGGTGGGGGGTGGGAGGGGCTTTAACACATAGATCAATAGGATATTTGGTAATTAGTAGACATTACATATAGGCCCAGAAAGGGAGGAAGAGTGAGGGAAATGTGTCAGAAAATGTTGTTCAGTGTAGGGAAGGGAGGGAGGGAAGAAGGGAGAGGGGGGGGGGGGTAAATGTGCAAAATCAGCAAAAAAAAAAAAAAAAAAAAAGCGTCAGAAAATCATGTGACGCTGCCTTTTATTGACCCTTGGTAATGTGTGGACGGTGCCCAAGTAAACTGAGGAACAGGTTCTGGAAATCAATAACAGGAGAGAAGTCGCCCCCATACAGTCATTCTGAAGTGTGTGTATTTTTTTGGTCAGATTTTCTCCTTTATTTATTTATCTAATTTGGTGCGTAAAAGACGTTTTCGATCATTACGCACGACTGATAAGTGTGTGTGGAGCTGATACTTCTACATGAATGTGTGTTTGTTTTGTTTACCACGTACAGTAAAAATTGATAAATAAAAAAAAAATAATAATTTTAAAGTCTTCTCACCAAAAAAAAAAAAAAACACTCGACAGGAAGTCTTGTTAATTGATCCAAACCGAATTCAGAGAACCATAAGGGCCCAGTAGAATACCACAATAAAACCGCCGCAAGGTGTTAATTTTACAGCCACAATCAGCCCACTGCAGCGTGGATACTGTACATACAAGCCCACAGCCACACTGTACACTCACAGCCACGTAACCAAAGGATCTGCAGAAAAAAAATAATTAGTCAGTGTCAGTTTGGAGCAGATATTTATTTCACCTGCATCGATTTATAAATTTAGGAATGAAGCCTCACATTTAACTTGCATTTATTTACAAAAATAAATAAATAAAACGAGCTGCAGTGTGTTACGTTGCAGCACGTGTGTGAGTTGCGATATAAATGGAATCCACTAAAACAATCTCGAATTTACGCAAATATCCGGTTAATTGGATCGTGCGTAAAAGTGTGATTTTTTTTTCCTGTTTTGAAGCCACCTGTGATGCTGGCTTTGCACTGTGTCACAAACACACTGAGAGCCACTTAAAGCTGACCCATAAGAAGTATGTAAACAAACCAGAGCGGCTGCATGTACTTATGTGAGCCCTCCCTGGTTTAAGAAAAAACAAAACAAAACAAAAAAAAAGCCGGACCGATGGTAGGATTTTGGATTCACAGACAAATAGAGTGAATATGTGTAAAGCTGCAGAAAAAGAAGGAAAAGGTAAGTGAATTGGATATTAAATGCTAAAGCAGCTGGTGTGTGGTGCTGTGCTGTGGGCCTGTACTGTACACGCAAGGAGCAGAGAAGGAGCAGGGCTGGAGTTTACTGTACACTCCCACGCGTCGCATTCAAAACCTGTGGGCCTGTGTGTTTTGAATGTTAAGAACCAGATATTTTTTCATTCCTCTTCTCTTTGTTGTTGTTATTTTTCCTTTTTCTTCTTCTTGCTACACTACACATGTGAGGCCTTTGGGACGCACGAGGCGCGCACTGGTGCTGCTACAAAGCCAGGTATTTGTGTTCATTAGCGCCCGGATCAACAGACTATCAAGGCTGTTTAGAGATCAAGACCGAGCGCAATTACAGGCAAGAAGCAGCCTCCTGGACGTGTTTGAGCATTTTCACAAAGCGCCACAATGAGCCTTTTTTCCCTCCTTCATCTTCTTTTCGTCCATTTACTTCTTTTTTTCTCCCCCTTTTGTTTCTTTGTCTTAAACTTTTTTTTTTCTTTACGGGAACTTGATCCTTGTGCACCAGTCATGGAGAACTTGCAAGTGTAATGAGATGATGGGAAAAACATGAAATGAGAATTAGTATGATTATGTTCTGGTTTAATTCATATTTGCAATTTCAAAAAATAAAGAAGTGCACATTTGTTTATGAAGGAGATAATTTACTTTAATTGAGACATTACATGTAAATATATTTTCTTTATTATTATTAATTATTATTATTAGTATAATTATTGTGTTGTTTTAATAAACTAACACACGACTGGAGATTAAATCTGATTTAAGGCCAGTGGATTTGGCGATGTTGCAAAGTTTTCTGTTTTTTTCCCAGGCCTGTAAATATGCAGTGGACTGCCCCAAATTACAATAAATTTAAAAAAAAAAACAATTACATGGATGTGTTAAAATAAATATTTTTAATTGGTTTGAACAGAAAATAAATGTCAGAGTTAAACGTTTCGTGGCTTTTGGTGCAGTTGCACAAAACTACAACTCACTATAAACAAAAAATCCAGCAAAAACAAATGAAGACATGACAAAACAGGCCTGAATAAATCGTTAAGTTGTTAAGGAACCGAACTCCAAAAGGACAGCGAATAAAAAACACATTGACCCACATAATTGTCCGTAGAAAACTAAGTGCATTCAAGCACGACTTTATAAAAAAGCGCTTTAAACAAACGCATAAATCAAGCAGATCCAACAAACAAATGTCAAACAATAAACATGCTCCACTTCCAACAAAGTGCGTGCTCATGTTCGAGAAAAAAAAAAAAAAACCCGAATACATGAATTTTCCGTGTGACGCGAGCAGCCAGTCCACTAAGTAGCATGGGCGCTTTTCTTGCACAAGACGCATTATTGATTGGCATTCCCTGGAGGAGGAAACAGTCAGCAGCAGCCCGTGGGCCCTGGGTCCAAACTAAACTTGCCGGAGACAGATATGTACTGCGGCCAAAGCGGGATCGCGTGCGTAAAATTTGCATTAAAATCTTACTCTTTTCCTCCTAAATTCTCGCGTCTGGCGGCTCCGTGTGCACACAGGCGCTCAGCTCTGTGCACCACGACGCAGCACAGCAGTGCCACAGCGCCCACTATTTCAGAAGCTAGGAATATTATTTCACAAGACTTGGAACGGCTCTCTTAAAAAAAGGAAAAAGTTACTATCCATTTCGACAACTTTCTTGGTAACTTTCGGGAAACGGACCGCGCGCCTCCGTTAAACCACCCAAAAAAAACCAAAAAAAAACCAACAACACAAAAACAGCAAATGACTGAATGAGAGGATCGAGCTCAGATTTGGAAGCGATGTTGCTTTGCGCCTTTCTAGGAGTGTGATCAACTAAAGCACCGGCGGCGTTTCTCATCACACATGAAACTTTCTGACACCGGGAAGCAGCGAAGCCAAAGAGCGGAGCGCGCGGAGGAACGGAGGCTCGAGCAAGCAGCCGGAGCCGGACACACACTTACAGCCCCAAAAACTTATCTGTGGACAAAGAATCGCCCCCTCCTCTCTTAAGGATATGACAAATGACAAGGACACATTGGACATCTATGCGCGAGCCGGAGTTTGGAGCCGGCACGCACCGAAAGCGGTAAAAGCAGCAAAAACAACACCTACTTTTGGCCAGTTTTCTCGCCCTCGCCTTGGATCTCATCTTGTCGGCTTGTAGATTCCTCTCGTCGTCCTCCGTGAGCCCAGAAGCAGCAACAACACTATCTTCATCTCACCAGCATTGTCAGTTTGGACACCTTCGCACATGCGCACAGGCCATTCAATCTGACACCCTCGCCGGGGCCAAAAAACTTTCCAATGTATTCATCATCATCACTTTTTTGTCCTATCGTCTCCCCTTTAGATCACTTATCTCTTCCCCTCCTCCTCTTCCTCCTCCTCCTGCGCTCTCCTCACCATCTTACCTTCCCTCCCTCCCTCCCCCCTTACCATCCCCTTACCCGCGTCCCCCTCCTCACCCCTGCAACCCCCCCACCCAGCCCATTTAGCTTCTGCCAGCAGCCTCTTGGAGTTTTTAGCTCTTTAACTGGGAGAACTTGGGTTTTCTGCAACCTGCGGTGGACAGAGGTATAGAGAGGCCAAGGAGGTATTAGCACAACAATGCATTATTATTATTATTACTATTATTATTACTGTTGTTGTTAATATTATTTTTTATTATTATTATTATTATTGTTGTCGTGTTTAATATTATTCTTATTGCTGTTAATATTGTGCATGATTTTTGTGGGATCATATTTTGCAGAACATCTTCAAATATGTCTGTGCTTTGACATTGTCTGATTATTTCATGCAGGTTTCAATTGATATTTTATTAGATGTTTGGTTTTATGTTGCAAAAATAAGCTCGAATTGCATGAGTTATTTTTATCTGAAATCATTTACATACAGACGCGCATAGTTGCAAGTCTTGATTAAGTGTGTGTGTGTGTGTGTGTGTGTGTGTGTGTGTGTGTGTGTGTGTGTGTGTGTGTGTGTGTGTGTGTGTGTGTAAACCCTGTTGCCCTCAGGACACGCAGCGGCCACAGCAGCTGTTTGACGCATGCACCGGCACAGTCCGCGCACCGGTGGACGAACCCGGGGCTTCTTTTTTTTTTCTCCTTCTGCTTCTTTTCCACAATGTTCACATTTGCAACAATCATATCTGCAGCAGGTATTTGTCACAGGAGGGTTAGTGGTTCGGTTTCAGCGACGCAACGCATACAAAGAGGGAAAAAGAAAAAAATAAAACTAAACTAAACACCTGAACAGGACGGACAGACGGACGGATTAGGACAGGCTGAGCTGTGAGTACTGGAGCTTTACACCTGTTTGTTTGTTTGTTTGCTGCAGGAAAGACGACAGCGGTGCAATGGTAATATGTGAAACCAGCATCAATGAAAGCAGGTAATTTTGACATTTGTATCTATAAAATCTACCTTATATTTTACCTTTTTATCAGGTAAATTTTAAAGTCGAATTTTACGCATTTATTCATTTTTATTTCCCCATTATTATTATTATTATTATTATTATTATTATTATTATTATTATTATTATTATTATTGGTGTTTAACTAATAGGTTTTTCGACCTGATGGGAGCTGTGGTTTCTGTACGTTTTTATTTTTTATTTTTTGAACCAAACGCCAGCTCGTCTGACGGCGGCAGGCGGGTCCGTCCCAGCCATGTGGTGTGGTGCCGGGGCCTTTTAGCCTACATGTCATATGGGAATGGTTTCCGTCAAGTTTGGCTGAATAAAGGCGGCTCTATGTTGGAGCCTATTAAAGATCGGTGGTGATGGAGCGGCTGCAGTCTGCTGGGACAGCGGCAGGGATCAATTCACTGCGCACTAATCACACCCGCTGCTGTATGGATTACTCAGATTAATGCGCAGGGTTTATTCTTCCTCTGCTTCTTATTTTTCCTTATACTTGTTTTTTTTTTTTTTTTGTTATTGCTATTACTGGTACCGGATATGCCCTGGTTTGTCTGGAGCTCCTCTGGTTGCTTTTGCTCCAGGACTGAGCGGCAGCTTGCACTTCTCACGCACATGAACCTAAGCCATTATCAGAATAAAAGCCTCGAGTTTATCAAACACAGCCTGTGGACAGCAGCTGAAGCTCAACGAATACTGTGATCATTAATCAATAATAATCACAAGAAATTAGCCCACATTGGCTTTATATGAAAGTGTGCGTCTTGGCACGAGGAGACCAGAAGGGTGATGCTGTTGCTTTGGCTGTGCGTAATAAAGAACTTAAATGTTCATTCACACCTACAGTAGATTCTAAATGTCATTATTATCGTCATTTTATTTATAAATCTGTGATAATTTAATATAAAATTAAAGAAAAGGAACAAAAATAGTCCATAAATACACTATAACAGTGGCGTGTAAAGGTTCTGTTTATTCTTTGGTGTCCAGGAACACTGAGACAGGATATCGATAATCCATCGTCTGAATCGATCGCCTCTATTGATACGAGGAAACAGGAAGAAAAAAAAAAGCATTGGACCAAACTTTCTCCTGTTCCTCCAGTTCAGACCAGGCCTCTGATGATTTCCATCACATTGGTCTGGATAAATGATTTCACATTTCGTAACACCTTATTTTATTTAAAGGGGTAATTAAATGTGATTATGTAAAGAAAAGAAAAGAAAAGAAAAAAGTGTTCTTCGACCCTGGGCCTGTTGGGGGGTGGAGGTGGGGGAGCTCTGCTGCGTCATTTAAACGTCGACTTTAAACGGGGTTTGTGGAGAGGCACAACGGCTGCGCAAACCTCGCATTTCTGGAGTATTTGCTTTCCAGAAATGTGGCTTTTTTTTTCTTTTTTTTTTCATTTGGCCTGCGGCTGCACAGAACTCAGGAGGCTGCACCGCTGGCTCCGGCCCCGGAAGAGAGGTGTGCACTCGGGTTTAATCAGCTGCACACGATCCTTCACTTTTATTAATCCGCCTAATTACATGATGAGAGGTGGAAAAAGATTTAATAGTAAAGTCAGATGTCGCATGAAACAGTTGGATAAATGTTAGCGAAAACGCGCAGCACATCCTGCTCCAGTGCGCACCGTCTGGGCGCAGGCCAACGACACGAACCAATTAGCATACATTTGTCTCAATGATGTTTTTGGCTGGAATGTTATTGTGTCACAATTAAGCAGCACTTCTTTCCAAACTATTCCTGCATGTTTGGGTTAAAAAAAAACACACACACATATATACAAGAGGATCCTACGGTGTCTGAGAACAAGTGTCCAGATTTGACTTTACGCACAGGAGTCAACATAAGACAGTAGATGGATCTGAAACCACAGCATTTACAGTCAAGTCCAAACGGGCCTGTGAAGAAAAGGGTTTAAAAAGTCAAATCTCCCAGCATCCCTTGCTAATCATAATCATCTCCATCAGTGTGTACGTGAGTGCGTGCGTCAGACGGTGGTAGCGGGTGCACGCAGGGGTTTAATATTGTGGCCTGGTGTGGTCAGACCGCGGTGACTGTACACCCCACCTACTCACACACCCACCCACAAACACACACACAGGGTGCTGAAACCCAAGCTTTATCCACGGTGGAAAGGGCTCCGGGTCTCTGGATTAGACGTTACGCGCAGATAACATCAGCGCACATTAGATATGTGAAATGGAGCACCTCGCGGTCCGGCCCGCGGATGAGGCGGGCCTTGGGACATCAAAAAGCCGCAGCGGGCCCTTTTGTGAGCGCTGTGAGCATTGTAAATTTGCTAACTGTAATTCTGCCACAGTCGATGTAATGGGAGAGTAAACATGATAACTAGCTGCGGCAGGGCGCTGGGACTTGCGGGGTGGCGGAACGAGGCCTTTCCTTTACGCACACGCGCACTCTAGCACGCGTTATGATGGAGACATGACCCCGCTCATCCACTCATCTCCAACACAGCAACAACCACCTCCACAAACTGCTTATTTTACAGATCAATAATTCACTTCGACACAAAGTAATCAATCAGAAACCCTTTTTCTTTTTTTCTTGAAGTGGCCCTCCACAGCAGGCCGCTCCCTCCTTCCCTCTAATGAAGCCCCAGAAGCGGTCATAGTGAAGTTGCCTTTGTAATTATTAGCCATTAATTGGGTTCAGGACCTTGTGCGTCTCTGGGAAATGGGAAATCTGACCGCTAATCCAAACCGTTTCTTTGGGGCCTTTTGCAGTGTTGTTAACATGCTGTCAGAGTCAGACGGGCTCTGCGCCACAGCTACGGATGGCAGGAATGTGAAGAGGTTCTGCTGACAGAGACACACCGCAGGAGACCTCTGCTGGGGAGTTAGTTGACATCTGGACCCAAAACTGTCTTTGGCACATTTACGCATGTGTGAGAAGCTGAAGATTTAACACAATTAAGTTCATTACGGTTTATTTACAGCCACTAATCCATGAAGAATGCAAATTAAGCCGACATTAAATTGAATTTATTGCATTATTTCTACCCTATTATATGATTACATTAATATTTATAGTAATGTATGAAATATTAAAGTAAAAACCAGATGTAATTATTACATTTTTAATTGTGTTTTTGTTCAGTGGCTGATCTGGAATCAGTTCCAGACCAATAAATAGATAAATAAATAAACACAAAGCATTAAATTCAAGGATAATGGAAGAGTTTTTAAACTATTTTTAATTTTCTATAACTGAGTCCATACGGAAATAATTGCTTTAATAATTGCATTCAGAGAAAATTTATCCATGACCTTCGTTTTTTCCTTTAAAAAAAAAAAAAAAAAAAAAAAAATCAGTAAATTTTAAGCATTAGTTGAAAAAAAAAAAACTACATATGTGGCCAAAATAAAAACGAAACCATATTAATTACGCTCCAAATGTAAACATCAATGCATCTTCACAAGCAGAAGTGATCTGTGGACCGGGGCAGCGTCTCCTCCCGTCATCATTAATGTTGTTGTTTTTAATTAATCGCTCGTTAATGTCTCCATCCATTTCCCGCAGATCGGAGGAGCGACGAGCCGCCAAACAAAATGCACATTAAAATATGGCCTGAAGGCCCGAGTGAAAATTACCCCGATGTAGAAATGACCTTAATATGATGTAATCAATCAAAGTGTCTGCTGGGACACTGAGAATCACAATGTTAATCTGTTAGTTTGGAGCGGCAGGGGGAACACGGCCTGTCATATTTTACCGGGACGCAGCCGCAGAGCGCGAGAACAGCGACGGTGGAGGCTTCACGGACCAGGAGAAGCAGTCAGAATTTACAGTGATCCAAACAGAGGGCGGTTTAGGCCCAAAAAAAAAAAAAAAAGAAAAAAAAGAGGCCTCTGGATCCTGCGTGGAAGACTCCATGTGTAAAGAGAATTATAGAAATAAATGCAACAAATATGGTTTATATGAGGTAATATTTACAGTTGTCTTCAATTCAATAATAATCATTTAAAAAAATCAACATTTTTATCTTCAATGTTGCTTTTCAGAACGTTTGGTCTCAGGGATCACAATTTTCTTCACACATATTTCCTTAAAATAATTAAATATGATCATAATCAGCTTTATTGTTTAAGTATGTGAACACACACACAAGAAATTTGGATTTGTTTTTGTCCTACAATTTCAAAATAAACAGAATATAAAATGAACATTCAACTAAAACAAGAAGAATGAGTTGAAGAATATAAAATATAAAATAAATAACTACATGTGTACGGAGATCCAGTTCTATTAAAATATATGTTTATGTACTTCATTGACAGTGAGGATTTATGTTTTATGTTGTTAAGTTGTGCAGAGTGTAAATATATGTTTGTGAGTGGATGAACTGGAGTCGGGGGGGGGGGGCTACTGAGGCTGTATGAGGTGTTCATGGGGGGGGGGGGGGTAAAACAGGTTTATGAGGTAATATTTACAGTTGACTTCAATTCAATAGAAAATTAAATGTCAACTTTGTTTTATTTTTAAATCTTGCTTTTTCAGAACATTTGGCCTCAAAGATCTTTTTTTTTTGCACATATTTACATTTTTTTTATATTATCAGAGTCAGCTAGTATGTGAACATGTACATGGAGTTAGGCTTTTCTTTGCTCTTGTCATACAATTTCAATGTAAAAAAAAAAACCATTAGACTTGTAACAAGGAGTCAAAGAATATAAAATAAATATAAAATAATTGTGTTTTCAGAACATTTGGCTTCAAGGATCATAATTTTTCGCGCATATTTACTACAAAAGAATAACTATTATAATATACAAACATACATGTTACTTGTAAATGTGGTCCAGACTGACACTCCAGGTAAAACGCATGAATTACACTGTAAAAAAAAAAAAAAAAAAAAAAAAAAAAAAAGGGTTACAAAACACAGACTGAGACATGTAGCGTACAGGCTGTGGAACTGTTACCACACAGAACATACACACAACTTGGCAGCTGACAAGACCCTCAGCATCAAGTGCTCAGCCCGTCCATGTTATCATTAACAACTGTGGACAGATAGAACAGGCCGAACCCACAAGTGTCCATTTCACACCGGGCTGGCACGGCAGCGCAGGGGAGGACCCCAGAGAGCCGTCTGCCACCCCCCTGCAGCCCTTTGAAGCACTGCAGCTTCTGAGATTTCTGGTTCTCATCTTTGAAACGAAGCCCTTTTGAAGGTCCAACCTGAGATTGGTGTTCTCACCTCCCGTAAAGCTCTGATCTGGGGTTTTGTTCACATCATAGCGACTTCACTGGCCTCTTTTCACCACCACGGGGCTTTGATAGCACAGTGACGCTCCAGGGGAATGTGCAGCGACAAGGTGCGACGGACAAGTGCAAACAGAGGATGATAATGTTTCTGTTTGTCCACCTGAACGCCACGTCGACTGAGGCTGAAGCCGGGACATGAGGAATGACAGCGGTTTATCTGCAAATGTCACATGACGCAGTTTTGTGGGGGGGGGGGGGGGGGGGGGGGGGGGGGGGGGGGGGGGGGGGGGGGGGGGGGG
>JAQQZY010000027.1:4370574-4388742 GCA_030068375.1 Ostorhinchus rueppellii | reverse complement strand
TTATCATTAAAGATATGGTTTGGATCCACAGATCTGTCATATACTGGTGGATGAACCATTATAGAAACAGAAAAAGAAATTTAGGTAAACAGAAATACACCTTATACTGGGTGGAGCTGGAAGAATACATTTGGTAAACACTGTAATAAAGAATATAAAACGTACATATGAATATTCAATATAAACAGCAGCAATATAGGTAATTAATCATCCATTCTCCTTTTCTGTCCACTGACACAGATTCTACCGAGTGACAATGATTTCAAACTTTAATTCTTCTCCCCACAGGAGCTGCCGACTTCCCAGCACGAGGAAAAAATAAGTTAGTTGGAGCTACACGCTTACGCTATAAGCCTGACATCACATAGGAAACAAACCATAAAACACCAAACACTCTACAGCCCAACAAAGACCAATAAAGGCTTCAACAACTGAGCACAAACACTGCAAGTAGCAAACAAACCCGGCAGCTTTTCTGTTTCCATTGAGGATTTTTCCCACTTCTTTAGCCTGGCAATGACCAGCTACATTATTTATTTGTTTGTTTTACTGTGCACTGTGTGTATATATGTGTGTGTATGTTACCGGACTGACAGGATGATTAATAGGAGGTCCAGTCAGGAGTGGGGAGTGGATGGAGTGGGGCTGATTGTGAGTGGAGGTGGGGGCTGGGTGGGACTTAAAACTACACACCAAAAACAGAGCTTCCCTGGATTTGCCGCCTCTTCCTCCGTAGGAACACCCCACTGGATCAAATCTGCCCCACACCAGCTAATAAAACCAAACTGGCTCGAAAGTGAAGGTGTCGTGTATGCCAACATTCTGGGGGTCCAGGAAAAAAAAAGAAAAAAAGAAAAAATTGCACACTTTTTGGACGTCACAGGGGATAATGTCCAAACTTCAAGTGGTTTTTGTAGCTCTGTAATCGACCGTTTTATATTAGGGTGAATACTGTATGTTTATGTAGCGTTTCCATGGTTACATATTGTAAAAATGGTAATAATATAAAAATATATATATATAAAGTAATGTGGTGATTCACACACGGGAATTAAACTCAGTGCTGTTCAGTTTTATTTGGATAGCACCACATTAACTACTCAGTGAACATGAAGTACAAATGATTGAATTTTGCCAGTTTTAACACGTTAAAAAAATGTGAATTACCTCCGTAACTAAGCAAGAATCAGTTAAATATCCCATATTATGCAAAAGTCTCATTCCATTTTTATCTTTGTGGTTTTTTCAGGGTTGAAATAATTACAAATATTTATTTGTCAGTCTCTTTTCTACGAGAGAACATGAAAATACAGGAAATATGTCAACATCCTTATAAGACACACAAAAAAACAAATTAAATGTTGTAAAGGTTAAAGTCTCGATTCAGTTTGACCTCTGACCCCATGACAAGAAGCAGCACAAACAATTAGAAACATCTGACGTGTGTTGAATGAAACCTGGTAGAAAACAGCAGAAAATGAATGCCCTAAACCTCATATTGTCTGAACAAAAGTGTTAATGACATGTTAAATACAAACGGAGGTCAGACACTTACTTAAACATTACTCGGGCCTTTTCGGAAATTTTGTAACAAAGTGGATTGTGGGAATGTGGAATTCCACGTTGTGTCATGGTGAGTGTTAAACCCAAATATGGCCTTTACCTCCATCCACCGACTAAAACAGCCCTGGTGGACTGGAGAAGTTCATGTTGTAGTGATAAGGCTTCTTTCCTTTGAGAAACCACTGTCGCGTCCCATAATGCACTTCACGACAAAATTTCCAAAAAGGCCTGAGTGACGTCTCGGTTTGTCAAGTAAACAAGTGGGCTGTGTTTATGATTGAGTCGTGTAGGAAGTTGTTCACTAGTCACTTTTCCATTAGAGTTATGTGCAAAACTTCACTGATATTTAATAAATGTCGAAAAAACAAAAGTACGTAATATCGGTTTATCCATTTAATCAATAACATGACTATTTGCGAAAAAAAAAAAATTCATTGCAGTTTTGAGTAACACCAATTTCACAACACCTGAAAAACCACCTCTTGCCAATGGAAACATTTTTTATCAAACAATAGTTTTGGCGAAATTGTCGTTTTCCCATTAGGTTATGCGCAAGTTATATTTGCGATATTTGAGGGTCAATCGAAAAGCAACTATTGTGAGGGAAGTGATTCGGGTGCATAAGCACAGAAAGGCTAATGGATAAATGATAGTTAGGATATGACTGATGTTTAACACATTTTACAAAAATAGTATTGAAAGTCATTTGCCTTAAATAATTCATCTGAAATGCAGTGTTTCAGCTTTTCAGCAGCATCAGAGACAGAACAGGAAGGTACCATCACACCGCAGCAATTACACATTATAACACTCAGTTTTACAAATGGCAAATCTGTGTAAAATACAGTTCTTCATCTTTTCATGGTAATCAGATATGACCCATTTGGACGTTCAAAGGCTCCATAGTTACCATAGAAACACCGTCATCTTCTACAACATTGATTCACCAGTAAAACCCATGGAGTTGGATCAATGACAGTGGATGGACACACTGAGTTTATGTTCAGTTAATAAGAGATGTTGCTGATAAAGTTACTTTTCTTCAGTTTTGATAGAATATCCTTTGTATTTATCCAGAAATTTTATGAACATCTAAATGATAAACACTTTGAACAGAAGAGAAGACATGATTTTCCCATAAAAATACAAAATCGAAAAGCTAATAGTATAATAAATAGTAATATTTTTCTGAAAATGTCACTTTTTCTTCCGATTTTTAATAACCCTCAACTTCAATCTGAGCTTTTATGAACATGTATATGATCAGTGAATTAAATTTAGGAAAACAACTGATTTTCACTTCAAAAAATGCAAAATGCAAAGGATAACATTACAATAAATCCTGACAAAACACTTAAAAAAGGTTAAATAGAGAGGAAAAATTCATTTGTTTAATTGGCACAAAAGTAGGACTGGGATTTTTATGGGTTAAATCCAAAATAATACAAACTAAGAGCATTTGCATTCATTTTTTTCCCTACATCCTCCTTTAAAATTCTGAGGTGCTACAAACGCATGCTCTGATATGATAGATGTAATTAGATTCACTGTGTAGCCATGCTCTAAAGCGTTTTAAAGCACGAGGAAACAAAGCAGTGATGGTTTATGTTGGTAGAATGCGACCGCAGAGGCTCTGATGTGAGTCCAGTGCAGCTCAACAGTCCACTGGTCTCTTCTGCAGACGGAGGGAAGCGTTGAAAGACTGCCCTCCTGTGTCGGACACACAAACACATGTTGCACAACAGGCCCAGAATCCCCCTTTCCACTTAATTTATCTCACTTAAAACCCCGGTACCGGGACAAACAGACCAATCAGAGCACAGAACACACCAACACACCACCAAGAAACCACATTTTCTTCTGTTTTCATTTGTGAACAATGAGATTCTATCAGTGTATTTGTGTCTGTGTAATGCACGGGGTTACATAAAGGCCAATTTCCACGCATGCATGTGTTCTTCCCTTAACCCTTCAACAGGCAAGTGACTACTTTTGGTAATTTCAGCATACATTATAAAACAGTGGCAGCAACAGTTTCAGTGAGTCAAATATCTGAGGTCCAATGTGGTCTACAGGGTCTGTAAGGTCCACCTGTGCATGAACAGTGAGTGGACCTGCTTTATTAGGTACTAGGAAGTACTGGGACTAAGGTAATGAATGGTACTAATATAATGAAGCAATGGTACTAATGTAATGAAGTAATGGTACTAATATAATGAATGGTACTAATATAATGAAGCAATGGTACTAATATAATGAAGTAATGGTACTAATATAATGAATGGTACTAATATAATGAAGTAATGGTACTAATATAATGATGAAGTAATGGTACTAACATAATGAAGTAATGATACTAATGTAATGAAGTGCAGGTACTAAAGTAATGATGAAGTAATGGTACTAATGTAATGAAGTAATGGTACTAATATAATGACGAACTAATGGTACTAATGTAATGAAGTAATGGTACTAAAGTAATGATGAAGTACTGGTACTAATGTAATGAAGTACTGGCACTAATGTAATGAAGTACTGGTACTAATGTAATGAAGTAATGGTACTAATATAATGAAGTAATGGTACTAATATAACAAAGTAATGGTACCAATGTAATGAAGTAATGGTACTAATATAACAAAGTAATGGTACTAATGTAATGAACTAATGGTACTAACATAACGAAGTAATGGTACTAATGTAATGAATGATGTTCGAAGGGATCATGTGGATGTGAACAGGGGTCTGGATCAACACTTATGTTGGTCTAATGTTCTAAAATACATGTTCCTTTCACTTTATATGTGTTTTTTCAAGTATTTTTTTTAATATATAGTACTTAGATTTGTATTCATTTATTTTTTTACACTTGTGGGCAAGGAACCAAATATGGTAAGTGACCGCATTGGACCTTATATTGCTGACTCACTATCCTCACTAGAACTGTTGCTGTCACTGTCTTGTAGTGTGTACAGAAATGACCAAAAATAGTAATTTGCCTGATAAAGGGTTAAAGCCTCTGTACTGGAAGAAACAGACCAATCAGAGCACAGAAAACACCACCACAAAATGGCATTTTCTTCTGTTTTTATTTGTAAACAATAACATTATCTTCAGTGTTTTTCTGTCTGTTTAATGCATGTGGTTCAATAAATACAAACTTCCACTCCTTCACATGTTCTTCCCTTAAGCTAATAATGATGAAGAGAGCTACAAAATCTGTACTCAAGCAGGTTGTCGTCCTCCAATCTCGGTCTTTTCCGAGGGGCGCCAGCTGCCAAATCCCTGAGCATGCTTAACAATTCCATTACGGCCGTGCAGAACACCCACACCACTCTTCTGAAGCCAAAGTATTTTAGAGCAGAAGAGTTTATGGACTTCAAATTGTTACCACTTGGGCTTTCTCCTCTCATTTCTGCATTAAAAAAAAAGGAAAAAACCTGTATGTTCACGTTCCTTGGAGGTTGAAGTGTGCACAGATGAGTCGTGGGAAGACGCGGCGATTGACGGCTGCTCTGTGTGAAGCGTGCAGACGTCAGCCCGGACATTAGCGCTGATTGCTCATCATTGGAAGGGTTTTATTCGGCTGTGTGGTTTCTGTTAACATCCAAAGGCTTGTTTTACAACGGGGCTCGTCTGCGGACCAAATGTGTCACATGGTACAATGGGAAAGACTCAGTCCTTCCTGCTCGTGCTAATAAAGTGTGACAGACGATTGGATTCGCGATCCGCCCTGTCCTCACTTGCCGTTTTCATAAGCCCGTATATGTCATACTGTGACATTTGCCATGTGGTAAAACTGGACAACTTGCCGCTCTATTTTGGTGACCCCCCCCCGCCCCCGCCCTTAACGTCACATATCCTGAAAATAATGTTTTGCTGCGACCCATGCAGTGTAACCTTTTGAAGTTGTCACTTGGAACCAGGCTACTGCAGGACGCTTATAGCCCGTCAGCTGCTGGGTCTGGAGAGTGTGGAAGACTGGGCTGGTCCACACCTGTAGACCCGGGTCAGGGTGGCACCTCTCACCTTCCACAGACTGTCAGCTCTGTTTTATGCAGTGTGTGTGTGTGTGTGTGTGTGTGTGTGTGTGTGTGCTGTTACTCTACAATGGACCAAATCAATGTGAATCTAGAGTCACAGAAAAAATTATTAGACCATCAAAAACAATGGTTATGCAATCAAGTCCTTACTCATGCTTGTCATGTGACTAAAACAAACACAAGAAAACATGGAATCTCTAAAAGCACGGTTTTTGGCAGTGCCATGCCATAGCTAGCTGTCGTTGTCAATGCTGTCACTGTCATTGTCGTTTTCGTCATCGCCCTGTTCGCTGTCATCGCCTTCATCATCATTGTCGTCAGTTCCATCATCTTCGCCATCCTTGTCTTTGTCATCTTTATCGTCTTGGCTATCCTCATCTTCATCATCTTAGTTGTCGTCTTCTTCATCTTCAGCGTAGTCATCTTTGCCATTGTTGTCTCTGCCATTGTCATCGTCTTTGTCATCTTCTTCATTGTGTTCGTCACCGTTTGCTTCATCATCCTCATTTTCACCATCTTTGCCATCTTCATCATTTTCATTGTCGTCTTCGTCATTGCGGTCTTCATCACCTTCATCTTCGCCATCATCATTTCGTCAAACATCTTCCCCAATAAACTACTTGTCGAGTTCATTTCAAGTTTTGGGGTTTTTTGGAGCTTCCTTGGGAATATGTCCACAAAAGTTTGTTCATAGTTTTCCGAAATTTAGATTTTTGCATTTTTTGACAAATTTTTGAAATTGATAATGTGCCTTTACTTCTAATCGTCCATATTTTGATGGTTTATAGCATGTAAATTGTCAATATAGTTCCTACTGATCACTGATAAAAGTCATATATGGACTTGGACTGAATTAGTTGAGTTTTCCTCCAGTGAAACTCCTGCCTACTTCTATTGGGAGATTCGATTTCCAGCATCCAGACCACAGGACTCTAACAGAGAACACCAACACTAACATAGAACAGAGCCTGACAACCTATGACATACAGAGACACTGGTTCCATTAAGTATTTTTATGACATGTTCTCACTTTAGTACCGTTAGTCATCTTTTAGCAAATCAATGGGAATTCACTTTAAACAATATAAATAATTATAGTTATTACATGATTTTTTCATATCCAACATATTCCACTATTCTTTCACTACATCCCCATTTACAATTTGGATCATTTATTTACTGCTGGTTGCCATTTGGATGTGATACGATGCCATCTAACAGTTCACCTAAAGCTGATTTTCCATTGACAACAGATGAAGAAAAGCGTTTTCTAGCATCGCCATCCTATTCTTCATATTCCAGAACATTCTTAATCATGCATTATACAAATAAAAGTCATAGAAGCCCCATAATACATTTTTCCATCATGCTGATTGTTAAAAACAAGTTTACACTGTAAGCCTCCGCCACACAGACGACTCTAACACAAGTCCTTTATGCTGCAGCAGTGTCTGGAAGATGGAAGAGGAGGGTAAGAGTTTGTTTGCAGAATACAAATCCATTTTGGAAACAGGGATTACAGGTTTATCATTCTATGTCCTGGGATATAGATGACTCAGTTTCTGCTTGTGCAAATGTTTTTTTTTCCTTCGTTTGGTACCTCAAATGGAAAATATTGAACAGAATGTCAGACAAAACTAAACAATTTATAACAGGAACAACTGATATTCTGCAAGTGAATATGCACAGTGTATCTGCAGGTCTGATGGAACCAAATCTAGGACTGTTTAAAACCTTTTTCACAGAATCTATGGTCAAATATCAGACCAAACATTCATATAAATAACAGCCCAACAGGCTTCATAGTTATTGTGTTGAACCAGTCTGAACCATGTTTCACTAAAGTTGCATTTCCATTTGTCCATGACCAATGTTTCTGCTCCTGACAATGAAGCCGTTAAGGCTCATACCTATAGCTTGAGGTATTATACATAAACAAGCACAAAGAAAACATTAAAATATAGGAAAGCACTAAAATGTAAAAAAAAAAAATTACTAAAATACACTAGAATATAGGCTTTACACAATCACGATTTTTGTGCCGATCACTGATCAGTGAGTTTAAATAAACCGATAACTGATCACCGATCCAATCACGTGACAAGTAATATTTAAATTACTTGTTTATGCACTCATATACTTATGTCCGACTATACGCATGAGCACTGTCTAAAGTTGTTTGCTTTAGCATCCGTTTTGGAGTTTGCTCTTCTTTTTTTTCTCCTCGCTGCGTTTCTTGAACTCCACATGCTCCTCCGTGTCTTTTCTAAGTGCCTGATTAAATTAGTTGTGTAGAAATTTTTTGCTGATGTTCCCCTGTGAGGTACTGTAGTGTTGCATATATTGCAAATAGCTTGTGCTATGTCTGTTTCTGTCACTTTGAAAAACTTCCACACCTCCGACATGTTTGTTTGTGTCGCCCATGGATGTTGCTGTCGTGAAGATTCAAAAAACTTTATTGTCCGTCACATAGCGTCATTGATCAGATCGGTTTATGACATGACAGCCGATCACGAACATTTCAAAAAATGCCAAATATCGGCCAATCCGATACACCCGATACGATCGGTGTAAAGCCTACTAGAATACACCAAAAATATGCTATACTAAAAAGGAAATTGTGATAAAACACATTAAAATATACTAAAATAATACACAGAACACTGACTGTACAAATGAAATCTTCTACAACACTGATTCACCAGTAAAACCCTTAGTGGATCAATGTATAGGTTATAGATGCTTTTTTTTTTTTTTTTTTTTTTTAATACACAGAGTTAATGAAATACTGATGGAAAAAAAGCAACATTTTCTTAATTTTTTTCTGTTTTGATATAATAACTTTAGAATATACTCTGAGCTTTAATGAACATCTACATGATCAGTGAATAAAATGCAGAGGACAATACTGTAATAAAATATGGAAAATCAGTGAGGAAAGGTTAAACTGAGTTAAAACTTCAGTTGTGAACAGCCCTAAAAGTAGCAGTCGGTCTTTCCAGGTTCAGCTGAAATGCAATGAGAATGGCTGTATATCTGAGTAGGTCACTGATGAGGATTCACTTCATTAACACATAAACGCACTCTGGCCAATGGCGTCACTGCAACAGTATCCTCCACATGCCCAAGGACCGCCGGGCTTGTATTCCAGAACACTGATCTGTTTCCTCACATCCCCAATCAGCAGCTGTCAGCTCCAAACAGGATCCGCTCTGGCCCAGAACCCTGGACCTTCATCTACAGTACACAAACTGAAAAGGCGCAATCAGCGAAAAAATGTAAAGTCGCACTTGTCTTTGTTCCATTATGCACCGAGCATTAGATCAAGACAGGGGGGGGGGGCATAAGAATAAATGTGCCTGAGTGCGTGGGGGATCCTCTGCCACTGAGTGAGCTTATCCAGAAGATCTGTTCTGCTTCAGGAAAAGAGGAGAGAGCTCTGATAGGAACAGAGTGTGCCACACACTTTCACTGTGACGCACACAAAAGCCAGGACTTTGTCAGCTTTACCTACCGCTGAGTGGACGAGCACCCAGCTCTAAAAAAAAAAAAAAAAATCCACAGCTCCAATAACAAACGCAAACAGTTCCTCTGATTGGTCCTGACGAACGCTCTCTGCTTACAGGCAACGTCAGGTCTGATGGTCGTCCTTATTTATGTGTTTGTGTTTCTCTACTACGCCTACAGTCCCGTTAACTGTTATTTTAGCAAAGTTACAGTGAGCCTGGTTACGAGGGATGTCCCAGTCTGATGTAAACATCGGTATAAGCTGCTGATCTGACATTTTCTAGAAGATCGGATCAGATCAGATTTAGTCACAAGATTCTGGGGGGTAAACAAACATCCTCGAATTCAAGTTTCCGATGGTGGGGAAAAGGAAAATGTGCTTCAAAACAGCGGGAGGTTTAGGTTAGAGGTTTCACTTTCACTTTATTATCCAATAGTTATGCACAGTGGGTTTCTTTTTTTTTCTTTTGTGGAATTATTTGACCCAACCCAACTGCAAATAAACTGACATTGTTTTGACCAGCCCCAACCCGACCTGCGAGTAACCTGCTAATCCGCACATCGCTAATTAATTTGGAAAGTCGATAGAAAGTCAGGAGAAAATCAGCAACTAAAACACTTCAATATGCCTGTGTCACTGAAATCACTTTTTTCGCTTTATTCTGATGCTTGGTTTGAACTTCAGATGACTAACTTCACCATATCTGGATGTCTAAATACACACACTTCCTGCCATGTGATTGGCTGATTTGATATTTGCTATAATAAGCAGTTGAACAGGTGTACCTAATGAAATGGCCACTTTTTTTTTTTAACTTGTGTGTACAAAGTGTATCAAATGTTTCCAACAAAGCTCCAGAGCAGAAAAATATGGAAGTTTATTCAACATAATGATCCATTTCATTTGGCTGCCTGTCAAACTGACTTTATTTTTTGGCTCATTCGTCAGAACAAAATAACACAATGTGAATACGCCACTAAACCCAATTTGATATATTATCTCATATTTAAACATAATTCATGCCCAAGTCACGTCATGTTCAGTAAATGTTCTTATCTTTTGTTATGGTTTTGATTGACGAACACAACCGCAACTTTTGGAAGTAACAACAGCCAAGTAAACGTTCCACGAGGAAGTTCCGTCCATTTATTCAAGCTTTAATTTAAACAGACTTTGTCTTATATAAGAAAGTTGGTGGACGGATTGAGGTGGACGTGCCTTTATTCTTTCTACCACCGTCTTCAATGAGGAAAGCCAGAGGGTGCCAAACAGAGAAGCCTGCCGGATCATTATTCCAGCGCCAAAACGGCAGGAGAGGAAAAGGCAGCGAAAAGCCAGTCATTAAAATTCCAAACATCTTGTTGATTGTGTTTCCACAACTAGCTTTTATTTCACTCTCAGGGCTCGAAAGCAAGGTTAAGAAGCAGAAGATATGCTCAGGATGCTAAAGTAACTACGAGACTAGGTGGACAAAAGTATGTGGACACGTTGAATTCAGGCGTTTCTTTTCTAACAAGGGTCCGAGACAAAAACAATAATGACTAATGACATAAAATAGTTTTATATTATGACAAATATCATTGCATTGGTTAGATTTGTTTTAATTATTATAATTCCTTCCAAAATGGTTCAAGAAAAAAACTCTCCCATTAAACTTTAAAGAAATATTGCTGTTTTCATTTCAAATCAGCATGAACAGAACATGTTACAGCTGCCGACATGATGTGTCCCAGTTTGTTCACATTGTTCAAAAAGCCCCGATCACACAGCACTCTACATCTACATCACATACAAAAAGTTATGAAAATCTGGTGGACGTGGTCGTCAGTGGTCATTTTGGCTTGGCCGTGCTTTGTACGGGGTATGGCCGTCGGTGGTTGTTCCACTGCTGAAGCACTGCCTCAGCACGGCTAACCACGTCCTGACACGTGTAAGGCTAAAAACAGGTGTGCATGTGTTCGAACTAATACAGTCATGCACCCAGATGTTCCGTACCATCCTCCTCCTCCTCCTCCTCCTTCTCTCAAGGATATGTTGGGCCTGTATCAGTTGGTTCTGTTGGTGCTGGAGCATGAAGATGAGGACATCATGGCATTGAGGGTTCATGTTCACCCCTTGACATCGAGACTGCAAGTGCCGAGGTTTCAGAAAATTACAGTATTTATATGCCACAAATCAGAAGTGATATAGAAATGATTAGGCAGTGATCAATCGTATTTAGAACTTGTTCGAGACGTTGTTTAATGGGCTTAGGTTGTGCTATGTACGCAGAAAAATCTATTTTTCAGTGATAAGCCGCTAAACACACGCTATTTCCCGTGATACCAACGCGTAACACCTGTCCGATGACCGTGCTCTGCCCGTGACAGACTGCTAAACTTTCGAGTCTTACCGCATCTCCCCAAGTTTTAATCACTGCCGGAACACGGATTATCACATGCGTTTCACGCCTTTACCACGTGTACCGCCCATGGTTGTCTGCGGGCTAAAATTTTTAGCAGTTCAAAACTTTTTACCACGTCTGACGCCATTCTGATTTTTCCCCGCGTCCTGCCACGTCTATAAATCGACTGTAGCTCGTCTTAAACTCGACATCAACGTGAAAAACATCGTCTGCTTCCTGTGAGACCACTTTTAGACGGGTTTTGGGCGTGATTAAGCTGTAAAGCGCTGTGTGTCCGGGCCTTAAACGATATGAACAGTAGGTTTTTCATCCATTTGTGTGCTGCCTCTTGACCAGGTCTGAATCAGAAATTGGAGTCAGTCCTCAACCAACTTACCTGGTTATATAAAGGTTTGATGTATTGATTGATATCCTCAAACTGATTTTGAATTGAATGTAGGCGGGGCATATTTTAGCATTTAGCTGTTGTCTAAGCCTGTTCAGTATCCAATCCAATCCAACTTTATTTGTAAAGCACTTTTAAACAACCCCAGTGGACCAAAGTGCTGCACAGGAAAACAAATAACAGAAGAAAATACAAGAATAGATAAAACAAAAAAACAACCATATAATCTGTACAATTAAAAACAACAAATTAAAAACAAGAACAATAAAACCAATACCAAATAAAACAACTGAATAAGAACGATACATTTAAAACATCTCACACGGTTTCAAAGGCCAAGGAGAAAAAATGGGTTTGAACAGAATTCACAGTTTGTTGACAGAAAACGAACCTCACTGATTTTATGTTCTGTATTATGGAAGATACCTGAACAAACTTAACCCTTTATTGACCAAGTATCATACAGGCCGCCTGGATAACAAACGATTCCCACAAAGCTAAAACTGAGCTAGCTAGTAAAATTGTCATTTGCTGTCCAGCGTATCTTCTCAGCAGCTTTTCCAAAATGCATCACTAACTCTGGTTGAGATCGATCTGCTCCAGACTAACTCGGTCCTTCATCCAGCTCACACTCCTCCTCTAGCAACCTCTCAGAAAGGTTTCTCTCGCCCTCAGAGATTTTCTTGACATGTTTCCTGACAAGTGCAATGGTGAAGAAAAAAAATTCGGTTGAACCGGCTAGCGTCTCCACACCCCCTCTCTGCTCCGTGTCATTTCTTGCCTGTGATTGCCTCCAAGTGGATGTCTGTGACATACCGTAATAATCCTATAAAGCCCGTCTTCTCTTCGGTCGAGGAGTGAAAGTAATTTAAATAGCGCTTATAAAACGGGAGCGTCGGCGCTCCGATGGTAAACAGAGGGTTAATTAAACAAACTAAATAGGGCTCAAAAAATGAATGCATAAATGCAGATTATTCCATCATCATGACTAATATGATTAAAATTTTAACAAAATCGACCCATCTTCAGCACAGAATGATTCTGATGATGTTTCTGCCAACGTATTTGGGTCAGTTTGAGCAGCGTTAGTGTCACACATGAACAAATGTTCAGTTGATCCAGTAGTGACAGGCAGCAGAACCAACGCATAAAAATGGAAGACACTGAACAGCACGATGGTCCTCTGGATGGAAATACGAGGACGAAAAAACCAACATGCAACAGCTGACCGACAAAGTATTCGACACACTCTGCAGGGAAGAGTTTTCTTTACGCTGAAGTGCTTCCAGTTTAAAGTACCAGGATAGTGGGGATTTCTGCCAACACTTTAGCTAACAGGCCCCCCGCTTGCAACAAACGCATTAAGTCCCTTCTTTCTTGATTCTGTCTGCTCATGCAAAATGAAACACAATATAGATTACAAATGAAAGATGTTTAATTGTGATTAATTTAAATTAATCCACAGCAACCCTGTAATTCATCTGATTAAGAATTAATTTTTTTAGAATCAATATTTTCTTAACTTTTCTTCCTCAGTGAGATGTGATGAAGGTAGATGGTTAGTTGTGGTAGAAAATTATTATTTACAGTCAGAGCATGAAAAATATTTTTGAACATTTAAAATCACAGTCATGGGTAATAAAAAAAAACAAAATCACTGTTAAGAGAACTGTAAAAACCATCTGTGAGGCATTTTGGAATCAAAGATAACAATTTAAACCTAACTAACAAATGAAATGCTATTTTTCCCCAATATAAAAAAAAATATTATGGTATTTATCATTGTGGTTTTGTATCTCAATCCCCTGTTAGAAAACAAACATCTGTGCTATGTGCCTCTGTTGATATTCTTGATGTCTTTAGGTAGATATATTTACATGTTTATGTTTATATCTGAGTTGGGGGAAGGGACTTATGCTAAGGACAGTAAAAATGTACACATTTTATGATGCATCCATGTTATCGGTTTGAGTTCTGGACAAACATCTTGAACGAGTCAATCAATAACCATCCCTTTCTAAATAAATAAAATGGGGGGGGGGGAGAAAATCCATAAATAAAATTATAAAAAAAAGAAAAGAAACACCTGAATTCAGTCTATCCCAATACTGCATATAGTGTGTGCATATATTCTCAGTTTGACGAAATGCTTCATAGAAAAATTTTATCGGAGTCAATATAATTTATGGACCATTGTGTTTTTTCCAGTTTGAGGCAGATCCATGAGGAGGAAGTCTGATATTATATGGCCTCTGCCTCTAGATGCTGGATGAGGAACTGCCATAGTCGTCTCTCTTTACTGTTTCCTCTTACTTTTTTTTTCCTCTGGGGGGATGGATGAGGACCACACAGAAAGCCGGAGCAGATAGACAGTGTGTATTAACAGACTAGTTGGTGCAGAGGGGGATTTGTGCAGTGAACCCTGGAGGCTCTAGAGGGTCTGGTAGTGGCCCTCAACACTACAGTAGGGACAGTGTGTGAGGCGGTGAACTACTGAGGGGAACAGGGAGGCACCGCATGCCTTATGGGTAACTGAAGACAGCCAGGGCTTACAGTAACAAGTGTGGGGACGTTTAATTACTGAAGGAACAGTGTCTGCACATCAGCTAATCATTGGTTACACCCAACCCAAAAAAATGAATAAATACATACAGGTCTGACTGTAAATGAAGAGTGTTACAAGATAACTGGTTTATATAAATATAAAGTCAAATAAGAGTAAAAATTAATTTAAAATATTATATTACATTCCTGATTTACACATATTTATGTTGCAATGCTGTTTATTTTATCCAACATGCAATGCTTATTTGTTTTGTCAATTTTTTGAGTTACTTATTACGTTTATTAAAATTATTATTATAAATACGATTACGTAATATCACATTATTGTAACTTTTAGAAGAGCAGAAAAGGGGCTGTGACAATGAGGATATTTTTTTTTTACATTCTTTTATTTATTTCTATTATTATTATGATTATTATTATTATTATTATTATTATTATTATAAATACTATTACTTACATACTTATATACAGTTACTAAGACTATAATTACTCTTATGCCATTATTATGACTTTTAGAAGAGCAGAAGAGGGGCAGCGAGAATGAGGATTTTTTTTTTTTTTTTTTAAACATTCTCAAGCATCTCATACAAAACTCCGTTTTTGGGTGCAATTCGATATCCATACATCAAATTTGAACTAAGATGCTATTCCAAGCTTTTTAGTCGAATATAAAACAACGAAAAAAAAACAAGAAATAAAAGTGGGCAGGAGGAGAGGGGTGACTCCGCTACTTCATCAAAAAGATAAAACACACTAAGGTGTGTAAAAATAAGGATTTGAACAATAAATACTCTTCACAGAAATCACCTTATGTGTTAATGTGGATGAAGCAAAATGAAGCAGTGAATTCTTTCAGGTACATTTAGAAAGAAATAAAAGTTGATTAATATGTATACATTACTTTTTATATGCTAAATACTGCCGTTTTACATCAAAGTACTGGAGTAACTATTTAGTTCCAGTGCTATTCTTTAATCCCAGTGGGAGGAAAAATTAGTCCGAAGGTAAAAAAAGAACAGACTACAGTCACTTTTCTATTGACCCTCATACTATGTGAAAATTACAATTTTAGCAAAATCGTCATTTCGCAATTGAAAGGGTTTTTTTGCTGGTAAGAGGTGGTTTTTCAGACGTAACACAAATGTTATATCACACAAAACTGCAATGGAATGACTTTTTCCGCAAATAGAGTCATGTAAATAAGAAAGAAAAAAAGGATGTTGATTGACATAATAAATGAAGAAGAGTTTTAAAAGAAAGATGGCACAACTGAACCATTTTTTTAAAAATTTAGTATGAGATAGAGGGGTAATATATAATAATAATAATAATAATAATAATAATAAATATATTTGTAAATGAACAGTATTTACGTTCGTCACCATGTTTATGGAATGACTTCTCGTTTCATCTCACGATAAACAAATCATCGCATTTGTGATTTAATGGAAAAAACGACATTATGCACTTCTGTTTTTTTGACATAGTAAATATCGGTCAACTTTTACAGACGTCCAATGGAAAAGTGACTTCTGTTGTCATAGTAACAAGTAAACTAAAATTAAAAGTGGCACCAAATCCTTGCATCAATTACATTGAGAACCTAAATAAAAGCAGCTAAAAAGTAGCATGATAACAACACTGACCTGCAGAAATAAACCTTCTGACTGGTGACTGTGGCTGCAGAGCGACTGTGTGGTGTGTTGTGTTTTGCAGATGACTCCCTGGTCTAAATTACCTGCTGATGGACCAACCGCCGTCCATCCCTGAGGACGTGCTGATGGGTAACCAGCAGCACACTTCATCCCCCTGTCGCCACCAAGCCCGTCCCATCAGCCCCTGCTCCTCCTCCTCCTCCTCCTCCTACTCCTCCTCCTCCTCCTCCTCGCTCTGTGATGCTCTGCGGTAGGTCAGGTAGGAAAAGACAGTGAGCAAAGAGGAGCATGAGGGGGAAAGCAGAGACTTTTATTATCACCATTGTTTCAACTTCAGTAACCCCACCCCCACCCCTCACCCCCATCACTGACTGCTCAAATGTCCTGTCTTTTCAACACACCTGAGGCCCCCCACCCCCCCACCTCCATCCTAACCGCCTCCACCCTCCTCTTTCACTCTTGAATCTCAGTCCTGAAAATCCCTTCTTACCCCCCCCATACACACAACTCCTACGCACCTCATTTGCTCCTCTCCAGTTTCTACCTCCTCCCCTGCCTTCCCACTCAATAGGCTCACACTGCGTCTGGACAGCAGGGGCAAGGGGGGAGGGAAAAGAGGGGAGGAGGCCTCTGGCTGGAAGGGAGAGTGCACCTGGATGGGCAGGCTTCCTGGACACGCTGTGAGGGGCTATTGTCCTGCATGTCAGCAGCCCCTCTCTTTTAATGGGGCCCGTATATCATCGTTCTGATTATGGCAGATGACTGGGACTTGTGTGTGTGTGGGGGGGGCTGGGGAATGGGGGGGTAGAGATGGTAGATCTGGGAGAGACATAAATGTGTGTGTGAGAGCGAGGAGAAAGAAAGAAAGCGTACCGGGGAGGGAGGTGGGATGAAGCGAGGTTTGGGGACAGAAGCTTAAAAACGCACGGACCCCCAAATCCCCCATCGACTGAAATCCTAGCACTTAACCCCAGCTATGGCATTGTGCTCTGCCGTGGGGATTTTTTCTTCTTCTTGTGGCCGTCATTCTTTTTAATGGACTCTCGCTCCCATCTACCATCTACTCCTCCCTCTCTCCATTCACCCAGAGGATTCTTTAGCGGAGAAAGTTTTTTTTTTTTTTCTTCCTTTTGGTTTATGACTTGTTTTCTGTTCAGATGTTGGAGGAAGTGAAGGCCGGTCACCTGTCCTCTACAGCTTGAAGAGGATGTGACAAAAAATCTATTAATTGTCACTGAGCCTGTTTACATGACCATAAAAATTGGAAAACTGGGAGTAAACGGACACATCCAACGCGTTCACATGCACGAAAAAAAAATGCAATCGAAAAATCCTGGTTTAGACACTCCAGTCCATTATCAGATTACTTTCAGAGTAGATACCATAGTTTTAGGTAGCAAACTGGGCAGCCGCGATTTGTGCGACTATTTTTTTTTTAAAAAACACAGGAAAAAACACAAAAACAAAAACAGTGCATGACTTGGCCAATCGATACAATTGTGTCCCACCTTGTCAGTTCCTAATTTTGGCTAAATCCATGTTTTGTTTTTTCGGTAAAATATAATACACAAGTAGCAACTGACTTCAGGTTCTAGATTTCGGCAATAAATCATGATGCGATTGGTCAATTGATGTACAGTTTGAAAGGAGAGCTCTGATTGGCTTGAAGGTTGATCCCAGCGATTACCCCCACACACACCCACCCAGCTGGCCGATAAGACAAGACAAGTTCCACAAGGGGAAATTCCAGAAAATGTATGCATTGACCAGGAATTGAACCCAGGTCAACTGCTTGGAAGGCAGCTTTCCTAACCACTACACCACCAACACCTGCAAATACATGTTAAGACACAAGTGTCAAACATGAGGCCCAGGAGCCAAATCTGGCCCATCAAAGGGTCCAGTCTGGACCCTCAGATGAATTTATGAAATGCAAAAATGACTCTGAAGGTGTTAAGATTCAAGGATTCATTCATTCATTCATCTTCTATACCCGCTTAATCCTCACTAGGGTCACGGGGGTCGCATGGAGCCTATCCCAG
>JAQQZY010000027.1:4315833-4334122 GCA_030068375.1 Ostorhinchus rueppellii | reverse complement strand
ATAGAAGATGAATGAATGAAAGTTTCTAATCAGTTTAATCATGATGATGGATAATTCGTGTTAACATATTCATTTTGACAGCCCTAATATGACCATATAATAATGACCACTGTTATGATGTTCAATAGTAGTCGATAACATACTTGCACATCAATGCCACTCCCAACCCCCCACACTTGCTTTTTTTTATTACAATAAGAAAGTAAATAAAATAAAGATAGATTGAAAAAGCATGAGAATATATCAGACACAGTAGATGACAAATTGAAGTTGCATAACTTTAAAAAAAAAAAAAAACTGTGAAAGTACTTGCGTTCCATCACCGTCTACAACATAAAAGTTAAGTTTATAATGTTAACATAGTTTAAGTAGATGTAAGTGTTGGTGAGTAAAATCCTTTAATGACACAGTTCTGTGCAAAAGTCGAATTCCACCTTTATTTTTGTTGTTTTTCCAGGGTTGAAGTGATCATACATATTTATTTTTCATCGTCTTTTCTTCAGATACAGCAAGAAAATACAAGAAATATATGCAAAGTCTTAAAAAAACACACCAAAACTGATATGCATGTTTGAATGTAGAGGTTGAAGTCACTATTTAGTGTGACCTTTGACCCCATGGCAAGAAGCAGCAGAATTACAAACATCTGACATGTTGAATGAAACCTGGTATAAAGCATCAGAAAATTAATGCCATTAATCTCATATTGTCGTAAGAACAAAAGGTCACATTAAAGTTGTGTTTTTCCTACTGTCCATACTTCATATATCAAATTGGATCTAAATACAGAGACGAGACAAATGCATACATGTGGTCATTAGAAGTTTATTAAACCAAACAGAGTGTTGGACTAAGACTTTTGCACAGGACTGTAAAAATACACACTGTCTACAATAATTCTGTAATAAAAGGATGAAAAGGAAAAGTCATGTTTAAATAAATGCCACTATAACAAATATGGAGTAATTTAGGAGGTGTATTTTGCATATTTTAGGTTTTTGGAGGAAAATTGGATACAAAAACTAATCATAACAGCACCAGATTCTAAGCCATGTGAACATGACCCCTGTGTGAAGCTGTGCAAAAAGTGAACACACAAAGTCATCATATTAATCTCCTTAATGGCAACAGAGCTCAAATAACATGAATGACTCCCACAGCTTTAAGTGTTAAAAGCCTTTTCATATCTACACTCGGACACTCATAGCTTCATTGCAGGATATAAGTTGATAATCTATAGAGAACTAAATTGATACTGGGTTTTATGTGTGGAGGATCAATTCCCAGGGGGGGTGGTTCGGCCATTGAACATGACACCAATGGACAAGCGCGTCGAATCTGTGTTTGAACTCCAAGTAAGCGTGGGCGTCTCTCTTAACATGAACTCTCCACTCGGAAAGATGCCTCCAAAAGCTGGTGGAGAGTCCGAATAATAACTCAACTCTCGTTTCCAGTGTGACAATCAAGGTGCATAGGTAGATTTTCAGTGCTCAAGTGTCAGTTTTTTTTCAATGTAACTGATGAAAAAACTGGATTTTGTAACATTTTGACATAAAGTGGTGGATCAATCAAAAGCCACGGAAAATAACTAATTAACCCAATTTGAAATTATATGGATAAAAGTGATAGAAAGATTGATAATGTACAAGGAAAAAAAGCCCAGGGAGGAGGATGCTGAGGTTGAGCATGTTTGTGGGTGGGGGTTAATTTGTGTTGTTATTGTTGATATATTTATTTATTTATTTATTTTATTGTCCTTATTGTTTGTCTCAAGTTGATTTTGTGATTGTTGGTTTGGTTTGTACTCGTTATGGGGATATGTCTTGATTTTCTGTTTTGAAAATGTTTAAATATAACCACATAAAATCATACAAAAATAAAAATCATAATATTTTAAAAATCATATAAAATCATACAAATTATTCTAAATCATATTTTTAATAAATCATTTGAAAATCTTATAATTATAGAAGAAATAAAATCATATTCTAAAAATTAATATAAAAATAATCATATAAATTATTAAAAAAAAAAAAAAAAAAAAAAGCTGCTGTTGAGCCACGGTCACCCAGATGACCACAGGGGATAGGACCAAACCAGGCTGGGGTCGGCGTCCACCCACTTGCTCGAGCGTCTCCCCGGCGTCCTGAGAACTCTCTTCCCGAGCTCCCAGAGTTCCAGGTGTTTTGGTCATTAGAGTTTCTGGCCATTAGAAGCGCCGCGGTGCTTGCTTAACGGTTATAAGGCCAACCGTCGTGCTCGGATCACACCTCCACAGCTGTAAAGAGCGGCGAGGAGGGGGTAGGGGGGTGGCAGCCGGGGAGGCATGCGCAAGGGGGGACAGGGCCCAAACGCCCGCTTTGTTCTCTGGGGGCTCCAGTTACCCCCAGCTCTCCCCACAGCCCGCGCGACATTCAATACCGCAACTGTAAATTTTACATTAAGCGTGTGAAATCACAGATGCACATGTCACAGCAGTGTCATAAAGTGAATTTACTTAGCTCGACTTCAGCACGCACCTTAACTCTTTAAGTCTCAGTAGGGGGTGGCTGGGTGGGGGCGGAGGCGTTGGGCAAAATTACAGCAATTAATTCCTAAAGTGGCCCTTGAAATGTGCGATGTAAGCTGACGTGATCGGGGTCCACACCTGGCCCCATTCACTTTATCAACAATAGCCCTTCAATATGCGTTTGTATTGCATATTAAAAATAATTGATATTCAGCTAAGCATTCAGCTTGTTAAAGGTTTAATGGTCTGTGAATGTGAATAATAACTATGGGTGAAAACTAAGAGAGTGAGAATGACCTTTACAGTACACACAAATAGCACAGCAGATTATGACATGTACACACAAACACGGAACACGAACAGGATGTGACACGGGACAACAGAGCAGGGCCGTAAAATTCATCTGCTGCAGTAAAAAAATAAAAATAGGATAAATGGATCGGTAACGCAGCGTCATATTCCATCAGGAATCAATAATAAGTTGAATTTGTGAGGCTGACAGGTTCTGTTCTATGTTCCAGTCCTGTGGCCTGGATGCAGGAGGACAGCCTCCCAATAGAAGTGGGCGGGACTTACACTGGAGGAGGACTCAAGTAATTCAATTAAAGTCCATAAATGACTTCTATCAGTGATCAACAGGAACTATATTATCTGTACCCATTTCCTTGTTATAAACCATCAAAATATGGGCCAGTATTATTAAAGGTAAATTTGTACACTTTTGAAAATTCTTCAAAAATCTAAATTCGAAGCTTCTTAAAAATGTGAACTCCATCTTGTAGACATTGTCCCCAGGAAGCGACATAATAATTTTTACATTATTCTGACCTGTAGTTTCAGATGAGGAGATTATTGAAATCTAGCCATCGGTGACCTTGGTTTGACCCTTCAAGGTCACTCAAGGTCAAAGGTCAAAGACCAAAATGAAAGTCCACATATGACTTCCTATCAGTGCTCAATAGTAATTATATTTATATCTGCAACCATTTCCATTTTTTAAATTATCCAAATATGACCCAATATACATAAAGGAAAATTGGTAATTCTTCAAAAAAAAAAAAATCAAAATTCCTAAAAACTGTGAACCCCATTTCTAGACATTTTCCCAAGGAAGCTGCTTTTTTTTCTTTATTAAAATAACCTGTAGTTTCAGAGAAGACAACTATTGACCTTGGTTTGACCCTTTATGGTCACTCAAGGTCAAAGGTCATAGACTCAAATTGAAGTCCATATATGACTTCCTATCAGCGCTCAACAGTAACTATAATATCTGGAACCAAATAGGGGTATAAGAAAAAATCATTTCTGCAATATGTCGTGATATTTTATTTCAGGATACTATATCGATACTAATAAGGAGTATATCAATGTTTTTCGGTATCTAATGAAATGCAGATATGATGGAGGTTCATTTTTGTTTTTTGGTTTCCTGTATTGTTTATATTTATTTATTATTATTTAACACTGTTTTATTTAATAATGGTTATTTGAAGCATCCTAAAAGCATTTCTTACTGTCCGAGAAGCAGATGTGAGTTCCTTTGTAGGGATCGCACAAAAATAATGTTCTGAACAAAAAGAATATGAACATTTGAGCAGGATCTTAAGCTGTAATGACTGTAAAACATAATTTAAGTTTTAACAGGAGAATTTTGTGAAGCAGCATCAGATCCTGTTGTGATCAAATAAAAATGTGTTTAGTATTTGTGCATATTCCAGGTGTAATTCAATTCTTTAAGGAAATAATCACTTTAAAAAAAGAAACAAAAAATTGCCTTTTCAGCTTTATCATGATATATCGCATCGTGATCCTAGTAGTGTGATTTGTATCATATTGCCAGGTTCTTGCCAATACACACCCCTATGTTATAACCCATCAAAATATGGACTATTACAATCAAAGGCAAATTTGTAATAATTCAAAAATTCCTCAAAAATTAAAAAAAAAATTCTCAGAACTGGGAACAAACCTTGTAGACATTCTCCCAAGGAAGCTTCATATAAAATTTGAAAAGAAAATGACCAGTAGTTTCATGACATATTTGAAGAAATTGTGACACCCCTTCACAACAGCCCGATTGGCCATGAACATTAAAAAAAAAAAAAAAAAAAAGCACAGGTATACAAACACACACACAAACACACACACAGGACAAACATGTCCACCAGTTACAGCACTTTATTCCATCTAACTGCATGTTCAACATTCACAGACAACCGAGCTGAGTGTGTGTCTGCTGGCTGGTGACGGAGCCCCCGTCCACCTGTTCAGTCCCAGATCATCCCTCCACTAAAAATACAAAGACAGGAATCCAGACAAGGCTCGGTCATAAACAGCATCCAAGGTATATCCACGCTGTAATGTGCTTCCATACTTCCGTTAAGCAGCCATGACTGTGCAAGTCCCACATTATACTATATATATCAAATAACACTGAAGGAGCACGAGTAAGAGCGTATATTTCTATTATTTTGGCCACTTTTGGAGCAGTCATCTATATTTCTACAATGTTGCAAAATTGTAACATGCACAAATATAAATGACTGCTCCAAAAGTGGCCAAAATAATAGAAATACAAACTCTTACTGGTGCTACTTCAGCGTTATTTGATCCATATCGCACTGATTTGACACATATACCACTGAAGAAGAAAAAGTGAGTGTGTATTTCTATTATTTTGGCCACTTTTGAATCAGTTGATTATAATTCTGCAGTAGCTTCAAGAGCAATGTTGCTATCGTAACATGGTGCACAAATGTAAATGACTGCTGAAGTAGCAACAGTAAGAGTCTATTTCTATTATTTTGGACACTTTTGGAGCAGTCCTTTATATTTCTGCAGCAGCATCCAATGCAATGTCGCAGATGAAACATGCACACAAGTCAGTGCTTCAAAAGTGGCCAAAATAATAGAAACACACGCTCTTACTGGTGCTACTTCAGTGCTATATGTGTCCAATAGCACTTTAGTAGCAACAATTAGAATTTGTATTTCTATTGTTTTGGCCACTTTTGCTCTATGTATCAAATAGCACAATAATATAAATGCATGTTCTTACTAGTGCTACTTCAGTGCTATGTGTGTCAAATCAGTGCCATATGCATCAAATACCACTGAGGAAGCACCAGTACCATGCGTTCCTATTATTTTGGCCACTTTTGGAGCGGTCATTTATAGTTCTGCAGCAGCTTCCAGTGTAATGTTGCAGATGTACCATGCACACACACACAAAAAAAAAAGAAAAAAAATCAAACTCATTGAGCTTCCCCTATGCATAAAATGCTGAATATGACTAATTCACACACTCCCCTCACCCCCTCCCGACCATGCCAGTCTACTTGGCAATGGCTCAATAAATTCTGCAGAGCACCCAGCGCTGCCTGGCCTGTAAGAGTATTCCCCTGCTCAAAGGGTAAAGGGGAGCCAACATTAGGACTGGTGGCTTGTAAAGTGAGCTGGGAAGTTTAATTGATCTAAAAGAATTTAATGTGGCGTAGTGAATTGTGGCAGACAGCATGGATTTATATCACAACCCTGCAGAAACGAACATAATATTGCCGGGGTTTTACAGCAGAGGGGGGATTTTTTTTAATTGTGGCCACAAAAATGATTTACTTTGTGCTGACTTAAACTGCAGTTCCCCAACAGCCCTGATAGCCCATTTTAATTTCCATTCTTGCTTAAGCAGTCGATAAAAATGGCGGTAGAAAGTAGTTTATTCTAGGTCTGAATGTTTTGTTTTTTTTGTTTTTTTTAACAAAATCTAAATTCACTATTAATCAAAGCCATCCCACTTGTAAAAGACATATTTGGACATGACCCATTTCACACATCACAAAGCAATATTCACGCATGAGCTGTATCATTTTAGACTAAGCTCTTGTTCTCTCAAGTGTTAAGTCCATCCTGCATGGACCTCAACGAAAACACCAAGAACGCTGCAATGTGTTAGAGATTTTACATGTAAAACCAAGATTACCACAGAGCCACAGGGAGAAAGGATTCAGCGCAATCCCCACAGGATGTGTCGCGGCCAAGTCAAACAACAGCGCTGATATTTACCAATATGTCCACGCTCTGGGCCACACAGATATAGAGATGGAGCCCGTAAGGGATGAGCGGATGCGATTTAGTTTCTCTCTGACTTCAGATATACAGTATGTGACTTAATGCATGTCAGTTGGAAGACGTTAACATCTTTAACCCGTAAAGACCCAGTGCTAGTTTTGTTTTTTTTTCCCTCTCCATTTTTAACTTTTCTTAAGTAATTTATCACTGTTTATTTGAATATTATGCTCAGTATTTTGCATTCTTAAGTGAGAATCATGTATTTTCCTATATTTAATGTCTGAGGTGATTATTAGAATAAATTTCCAAATTACAGGTAAAGTCTTCCTCTCCTTTCTTTGACTTTTTCCAGATCATCATCTAAAGCCAAAACACCACAAGCCAGAAGGAGCGTGTAAATAAACACAATCTGTACCTTGACTAATGCACAATGATGATTTAGTTTTTGTCAAACTCTGGGAAAATCCAGAACCACATCCTGGGGAAACTTATTTACATTACAGTAGGGTGCACCGGATGAGGAAGATTGAGTCAGGGAAAATGTATGATGTATCATAAAAAATGTGATTCTTCTCCGAGGAGAAATGTTCCACTGTGACTTCCCGTTGGAGTGGTTTTCAGACAGACACAAGCTCATGGGAGGAAACCAGGCTCTCATTAAACCTACCAGGCCTGGCTCAGACCACACCTAGACCTGGCCATCCATCAGACCGGCTGGACAGGATTTACAGTGTGACCCGATCGGTCATCATTTATTACTTTTACTGGTCCTAAGTGGAGGCAATCACTGGCTGTTGTTTGTGTAAGAGGAGACCTCCACCTGCGAGGGTCTCCCATTAACACAAACCTAACTTGGGGGGAGATATGTCATCTGTCGGTGTTCGTCTAGACTGCCCCCACTGTTTGCCCTGACAGACTTTTTTTTAGGGGCTTTGGCCTGAAAATGAGCTGCTCTGCACCTTTAATGAAAAAACATGACATCTGATGTGGATTTCACACACAGAACTCTTAACCCTTTATCTGGCAAGTGACTATTTTTGGTCATATCTGCAAACATTACAAGACAGTGACAGCAACAGCTACAGTGAGTCAAAAATCTCAGGTCCAATGTGGTCTACAGGGTGTGTAAGGTCCACCTCTGCACGAACAGTGAGTGGACCGGCTTTGTTAGGTACCAGGACATAATGGTACTAATGTAAGGAATGATGTTCAAAGGGATCCTGGGGATATGGACAGGGGTCATGCTAGACAACCATAGGTCATGGTCATAATGTGATTATGTAAATTCCAACATGGGAACACCAGATCAGATCTATAAAGCACCTATGGTCTGAATTCAAAGGTTTTGTTGTGTGAGCTTTTTGCTGGATATCTGCAAACCCCCTCAGTGGACGGAAACAGCATTTTAAGCCACACTGAGTGTGTAATATGCAAGTAACTTTGGATTTTAAATGCAGAAATAATTATTGCTCAAGCCTATTTGGTTGGAATTCTACCATCATTTAAAATTAGACACATACATGCTCCTGTAGGTAAAAAAAAAGGCTAATATGTAAAACAATCTAATTATTTCTATTAAGGCAGCCACAGGCACAACAAAGGGACATACTGTTAAAACTATCAAGATGTGTAGTTTATAGCGGTGTATTACATTCGTCTTACAGCATTATTGTTATATTATTGGCCAAATTGTGAGAACTGCATCGAATAAATTAGCACTGCTAGGAGAGTGAAGCTAATTAGATACGACAATTTAGCCAAAAATGTGACTTCGACCAGTGTTTCTCAACAGGGGTGGTACCACCCCATCAGGAGGCATTGGGACCACCCCATCAGGAGGCGTTGGGACACCACCAAGACCGAAATGGGGTGTGTTCGGTCCATGGTAACGTCCGCCATGTCCCCGCCATCCCTGGTCATCACAAGCTCCATAAGCCCCTCCCTCCCACTCAACTTGTTTAAGAGGAGGGATAGTGCGACAAGGAGGATAATGAGGTGTTAAGGGGGTGCAGGTCCAAAAAGGGTTGGGAACCACTGACTTACGCCGTATTTCCACCACATGGAACCGACTCGACTCAACTTGGGTGCAAGCTACTAATCCTGGAGACCATTTCCATTACAGGATACTCTGACGTAGAGTACCTGGCCGTCATACCGATGTGTTAACTTCTGTGACATTATCTACAACGCAACACAGTTGGCAGTAAAAACAAAGAGGAAGGGAGAAGAAGAACAAGAACGACTATATGATATATGCACACAAAGGGGACATTGATGGGATGATAGTTTTTATCCTTGGTCTGTGGTTGTTTGTGATTGTTTATTGTTTTGTGGACTGATAAACCTACCGGTACATTTAATATAACCCTCCAAATCTAGTTTTTTTTTTGTTTTTTTTAATGGCAGGTCACACATTGAAAAGACAATGATGCAGACAACTTGGCCAATCAGTGGTCTGCAGTGTTCACACGTCACCTTTTGGTATCAGCTCCCCCATTTTGGAACCTCAGCGAAGGTGAAAATCAAAAAACTAGCACCGGGTACCAGATTCCAGGTCTTTTTTCATGATGGAAACATAAAAAGGCCCGGTCAAGTCGAGCCAGTACCACGTAGCAGAGACGCGGCATTAGACAATTATGCTGAGGCTAACGTAATGCATCTCTATAAACTACTCATCTTGGTGGCTCTAATGGGACATCAGCTTTGATGGATGCATCTCCCTTTGTTGGGTCTGTGGTTGCCTGAGTAACCTGTGATTTGGTTATGGACATCCCCTAATCTGCATAGCTTCATATAAAACCAAGGGAAAAAAATCTAATTAAAAACAAAGCTGTGCATATAAAACATCTCAATATACAATTCCTAAAAATCCGTGCCGTCTCTGGAACAGCTCCTCAATGCAGACGTTTGGAACAAAATCCAAGTCAAAGACGTGTAACTCAATCACCGTATCTGCATCTTTAAACAACAGCAAACGCCAAACAATAGACAGAAACCGCTGAGCAGAAATCAACCATGCATGCAAGATACTTGCTCTTAACTAAATCTTTCTGTTCTCATATCTTCTCAATCTCGCAAAGATCTGAAGGAGACATTGAACTGGAAGGCGGTGACTGGATAAACCCAACTACTGGAGTCAATAACACCGTTTCCTTGAAGCCACTGTCTCCTCGGGGGGTGAAGGTAGCCGGTGGCTTTGAAGTGCCGCTGATACTGGCTCCTGTTCAAGCTCCTGACACGTTCTTGGATGCTCCATTGAACCTGATCAGTCACTGGGCAAATAAATGTACAACCAAGGCGAGGGACCAACAGGGTCAAATAAAGACACTCACAGAAGTCGACTGAAAAACAATACAAGTCTTATATGCACTGTGCAAAAGTTTAAAAAAGGTTGTGACCTTCTGGGAACTTTTTGTCCGATGTGGCTCGTGTTTGGGTCACGGTGCTAATGACGCTAATACAGAACGGAAACAGAGACAACAGGCAAAGTGGGACTCGGTGCCAGGGAATCTGATGAAAACATGTTTGGCAACACATCCGTACTCTGGATGCTCATCAATTAGCTGAATTTGACTGAAAGCCACAAGCGAAGCACTCGAGCGTGTGCACCCAGTGACATCCTCGCCTTTATAACGCCGGGTAATTCTACATAATGGGCCTCGAGGGTATGTGAGAGGGGCTGTGGGGGGTTAACAAGTGGCAAGAGAAAGAGTAACTGAAAAGAGAATAATCTACAGACAGTCCACCTGAGGCTCACCTTCACTTCCCACTGTAATCACTACCACATGCTGAGGAGAGGCACATGGGAAGCCCTTCCAAAAATACACATTCTTTCGCATTCACCTCACTTCCTAGGGTCCGACTGCATCTCAATTTCTGGCAAATGTTTTTATATTAACGACTATAATTTTCATATTCCATCGTTGAGTCTTATTTTTGGTGTTTGTCATCTTTTTGCATCAGCATCTGTGATGTTTTAGCCCTCTGTTCTGTGTCAAGAGAAGCCCTAAATACAGTAAATTAATATTTTTACATGCAAAAAAATCTGTGCAGCATGAAGCTAACATCTTATCTGAGCAACTGCATTAACCAAAAATGACAACACTCATATTTAGGGTGAAAAACATCATCTTTCTTTCTGAACAACAGTGTATAAGTGAATACTAAATGTTTAATATGTATAAGAGGGTTAGAACAGGGTTCAAAAAGATTTTTTCTTTTTTTTCCCCCAACAGAGATGATGGGGGAAAAAAAAGAAAAAATCTTTTTGTGTCATCATTTGTGTCATTTTAGGCTTCTGTTCTGGGTTAGAAAAGCTCTAACGTAGCAGATTCTTATTTTTATGTGCAAAAGTCTGTGCAGCATGAAGTTAACATCTTAACTCTGCACCTGTTTTAACCAGAAATGACAACACTCATACTTGAAGGGTAAAAATGTCATCTTTTCTTTCTAAACAACACTGTACAAGTGAATACTGAATGTTTAAAATGTATACATCCAATATATTGTTAAAAAAAAAAAAAAAGCCATCATTAACTGTGCTGCTGTAAGCTTCTGTTCGGAGTTAAAAAAAAAAAAAAAGCCTTAAATATAAGAAATATATTTATATTTTCAAGTGCAAAATCTGTGCAGCATAAAGGTAAAAGGCATCATCATTTTATCACCACCATCTTTGACGTTTTATGTTTGTGTTCTGGGTCTAAAGAACCCCTAAAGAGGAAAAAAAAAAAAATCAAAATTTTTGTGCAAAGAACCTGTGCAGCATGAAACTAACATCTTATCTGAGCAGCTGCATTACCCAAAAATGACAACACTCTTACTTAAAAGATAAAAAACATCACCTTTTCAATATTTTCTTTCAAAATAAGATCATACAAGTGAATACTGAATGTTTAGTATGTAAAGATCCGATAAAGATATAGCGTAAAAAAAAAAAAAGTCAGTCAGATTTTGGCATCATCACTTGTGCTGTCATAAGCTTCTGTTCAATTCCATTTTGTTTGTAGAGCCCAATATCACAACACAGTTGCCTCACAGGGCTTTACAGAATTTATTGAATATGAACATAAGCAAACAGTCAAATAATTAGTTCAGTAAACAGTCGATGAAGGAAATGGATTAATGTCCTGGGCTTCCCCCGTCCCTAGACCCTCCTTCTTGGCAAGGAGAAACCCCACAAAACAAACCCAGTGGAAAAAGAGCTGTTTCAACTTAGAAAAGTCCTAAATATGACAAATTGTTATTTGTAAATGTAAAAATCTGTGCAGTATGAAGCGAACATCTGAACTCTGCACCTGTATGAACTGAAAATGACAACGCTCATATTTACAGGTAAAAATGTCATGTATTTGGCACTGCCGTCTGTCATGTTTTAGGCTTCAGTTCTGGGTCTAAAGAAACACTAAATATAACAAATTCTTAATTTTTGTGCAAAGAACCTTTGTAGCATGAAGCAAACATCTGATCTGAGGAGCTGCAAGAACCAAAAATGACAACTCATTCAAAAGATCTTTCAAAATAAGACTGTACAAGCGAATACTGACTGCTTAGTATGTAAACATCTAACAAGCCATAAGAATAAAATAAATCAAGAATAAGATTTAACAAGATATTGTTAAAAAAAAAACAAACATGAAGCTCACATCTTAACTCTGTACCTGAAAATGACAACAATCATATATTTGCATCATCTGTACTGATTTTGGCTTGTGTTCGGCATTAGAAAAGTCTTAAATATGACATTTGTATTTTTCTCTGCAAAAATCTGCACAGCATGAAGCTAAGATCTGAACTCTGCACCCGCATTAACTGAAAATGACAACGCTCATATTGAGAGGTAAAAACTTCATTTATTTTGCATTATCATCTGTGATGTTTTAGGCTTCGATTCTAGGTCTACATAAGCCCTAAATATAACAAATTCTTAATTTTATGCAAAAAAAATCTGCACAACATGAAGCTAAAATCTGAACTCTGCACCTGTATTGACTAAAAATGACAACTTTCATAATTAGAGGTAAAAATGTTATCTTTTTTGCATCATCTGTCGTGTTTTAGGCTCATGTTTGGGGTTAGAAAAACTCTAAATATGGCAAATTTGTATTTTTTTGTGCAAAAATCTGTGCAGCATGAAGCCAACATCTGAACTCCGCACCTGTATTAAGCAAATATGACAACGCTCATATTTACAGGTAAAAATGCAATTTATTTTGCATTATCATCTGTGATGTTTTAGGCTTCGATTTTGGGTCAAATGAAGCTCTAAATATTACAAATTCTTAATTTTTGTGCAAAAACTCTGGACAGCATGAAGCCAACGTCTCAACTCTGCACCTGTATTTACCAAAAATGACAATGCTCAAATTTAGACGTAAAAACATCCTCTTTTTGCATGGTCATCCGTACTGTTTTAGCCTTGTGTTCAGCAGCAGAAAAACCCCAAATATAACAAATCTGTATTTTTTGTACAAAGAACCTGTGCAGCATGAAGCCAACATCTCAACTCTGCACGTGTAATAAGCACAAATGACAATGCTCATAATTACAGATAAAAATGTCATCTTTCTTGCATCATCAGTACTGGTTTAGGCTCATGTTTGGGGTTAGAAAAGCCCCAAATAGGAGCTAACATCTCAACTCTGCACCTGTATTCACCAAAAATGACAGCGCTCATATTTAGAGATAAAAACATCCACTTTTTGCGTCACCATCTGTGCTGTTCCAGGCTTCAGTTCAACCTCTAAATATAACAAACTCTTATTTTTACATGTGCAGACTGGAGCTAATATGTTATCTCTGCAGCTGCACGAACCAAAAATGACAAACTGCAACATTTTGAGGTAAAACATGGTCAAATGGTCTTGTAATTTACTGCCCAGCTGGTAGGCTCAAACCACTGAAGGGCAGAAAGTGCGTCCTGGCCCAGGTATAAAACCGCTCGTACAACCTGGACCGTCCCAGCTCAAGGTGTGGGAACCAAAGCCACAACCTGGCATGACACAGCCAACAAATAAGTGGCACATCCCACCTCAGCTCTCATCTAATTACAGGTATGGTTTACCAGCTCCAGCTTATTAGTGTTTCCTCAGCAAACTATAAAAACTAATGACACCATTTTGTAGTTGCCTTCGGTTCTTGCACCTCCCTTTCTTTCCATGTTCTTGGAGAGCGACGATTATTTTTAGCCCTGACTGCTGAGAGTTAGCGACAGCCAAAGTGAGCGTCTGTTTTCTCCCTGGGTCAGCGTTTAACGTCCTGCAGGGTTTTTTTTTTTTTCTTCTGGTTTTTGGTTCGAGCGTTAAGACGCCACAGCTGCTTTGACTAAAACCTAAATTAATACTTCTGTCTGCTTCTCTCACATTTTACACAAATAATCGGCTCTACATCTTGATACTGACCCGGAGGTAAACTGAGAATTAATGGCACATTATATTGTCGTGAATTCACCATAGAAACCGGTGCAAATTCAGGAAAGTCCTCCAGGTCCTGTTCAACAGTTTCCACTACAGTCCTGTGCTGCAGTGAGGACTTCTAATAGACTTGCTCCCCCTAGTGTCTGGGGTTGTAAATTCAGGCAGATTGATCGAAACCTGACTTTAAATGTGAGTGTTGCATTTCTACACAAGATAAAATTACATTATTTAACCATTAAAAGACCTAAAACTCTTTTTGTGGAGGCTTTGTAATGAATCTGAGCCTTTTCCTACGTGATAAAAGTGAGCACAAATGTGAAGTTTAGATGGTCTGGGGGTTGTGTGTGAAATTATGGGATGGACCTGATTATGTATTTAACCCTTTCATGCATGTGGTCACTCTTCTACAGCTGTTCTATTGAATATTCATGGGTTTCAGTTCATACCATCACTGTAACTGCGCTGATCTTCATAAACCTGATCGACACAAACATGTTTGAATGGAAATCAGCTGCTAATTGTTACAGGACTGTAATTAACAGTTTTATTAAACAAAAAGAGGTTTTTTCTTGCATATTATCGCCATGAAGTGAGTAATACCTAGTATTAGACTGTGTTAAAATGTGACAAAACATCAAATTAGCTGCATTAAAAATGTTTTTACTTCATAACTTTCACACAGTTAATCACTTTCTGATGATGGTTTTAAATACGCATTTCTTTTCTTTGAAAATTGAACATATGGTGTCCAGCTGAGTGGACAATTTTTTAACTCCATGAAAAACATTTCAATTGCATGTTTTTTTCATGGCAGAAGAAAAAAATGTTATGTGCACAATTCATGCATGAAATGGTTAAGTTGTTCACTCCTTTGGCAAAATAATAAAAAAAAAAAAAGACCTATTTACGAACATGGAATTGAGATGGTAGATGTGTTTTGTTAGTTCTGTTATGTCTATCAGGTGAAAAGCAGACAAAAAAATAAAACTTTTGCTTCTAGCCTGTTTTTGTTGTTTTTATGTTTGTTAAATGTTAAATAATACATCACATCTCTGTAATAATGCAGACAGTTCATTTTCTCAGGAGTAATCTTTTAATGCAATCATGGTTTTATGTGTAATTATTTTAACATTTATCTATCTAATACTTGTTATTTTTATATTGTGGTCTTAATCTATTGCCCTTCTATGCTTTATTGTCTTATTTATTGTTCTGTGAGCTGCTGCTATATACATTTTTTGGCTGCTCAGGTGTTTTTATATTTCTTGCGTCTATGTAAAAGCTGATGAAATGTAATTTCGTTCTGTACTGTATCCGTATGAAAATAAAGTGAATCTTGAATCTCGTTACAGTTATTGTATTAAGTGCAATGACTGATGTACAAACCAAAACATTCATTCATTTACATCAAATACATTCATTCATTTATCACCATTTATTATAAATTATCCTTTGTATTTTTTAGCCACAATCTGGTATTGTCCTACATTTAAACATGTAGATCAACCCTGGGGATCGTGACCTCCCATGGGGTCATGTGAAATTTCTAGTCAGTGATTAAAAAATTAAACAAATAATAAAAATATGATTGAATGATTTTCTATATATTTCATTATCATCAAAACGACACTTCTCATAGCATTCAAGTTGAAATAAAACGCAGGATATAATATCTGAGAGGGAATATCTTGATTTATTTGTTTATTTATTTATTGATTTATCCATATGCACTTTTAAAAAGTATTTCCTGCCACTGTGGTATTGTTGCTTTATGTCTTGTGTTTTTAGTCATTTGAATATATATTTGCATACTTTGTGGCTACACTGAAGGAGAGCGACCCTTAAATTCATTGTAACTTTTGTTTTGTTTTTGTTTTACAATGACAAATAAACTCAATCATGTGACCACATTTATTATTACACTTCAACCTGCCCAACAGAATCGCAGTAAAAAAAAAAAATGGACTGAACACAGTAGCTGCACAGCAAAAATGCCAGTGTTAAATCAACTCAGAGTGTCAAATTTAACACTGGAAAGTGTGTATATGCGTCCACTCTTTTCAGTGTTAGTTTAACACTAACACCAGTGTTAACCCGACTCCAGAGGGAGTTAATACTGATCAAATCTCAGTAAAATTAAGAGTAACCCCTGTTAATTTACTCCAACACTGAAAAATTAACACTGGCACATTTGCTGTGTGTATATATATAAAATACATTAAAAAGCCTAAATGTTGTCTAAATTAAACTTTTCTTTGCAACATAGTATAGCAAACCATTACAAAATGAAAAACTAATTAATTTTAGCAAAAAAAAATGTGTCTGTTTTGAGTGCCTGGGGTCGCCAGAAAGTTGGGGTGTTAAAATAGGGCAATGATCCATAAAAGGTTGGAACCACTGATGGAGATGTTCACAAAAACTCAAAGTAAATACAAAGGTTATTATATCAAAACAGAGAAAGCTGAGGAAAAAAGTGTCTTTTTCAGTAAAATACGCTCCAGTACTGTGCAGAAGTCTTTGCTATGGTGTGTTTACATGGTTGGATTATCTATTTCTCAGGGTTTTTTTTTACTAAAATATGATGAGGACAGAGTGAAACATTGTACAAAGTATTAAAACTTGTCGTAAATAAAGACTTCATGGAGGAAAAAGTCCGGTTTTAGTGTCATCTCTGTTCATTTGACAAAAAGCTGCTCAAATAATAAGAAACACTGGACAAATGTTGAATAAAACCTGGTGTAAAACAGTATAAATGGAGTAAAGAGAAAGGATTTCACACTAAAACCTAGATACTGATCTGTTGTTTTTTTTGGGGGGGGGTTCCCAAAATTATTCTTTTTTAACTGTCTTATATTTCATATTTCAGTTGTTTCTTATTACAGAGACTAATACAGTACACGATAATACATCATTAGATTATTGATAAAACAAACCTACTTATGGATTAAAACTACAGCACGGTACTGGAAATTATAAACTGAATGCGTCTACAAGTACTGTCATTGGTTTTACTGGTGAACCGATGTTGTAGAAGATGACTGTGTTTCTATGGTAACTACACAGCCTCTGAATGTCCAAATGGGTCATATTTGATGACCATGAAAAGATGAAAAACTGTATTTCAAACCAATTATTTACATGTATTAATAGGATTAGATCAGTAGACGGTATGATCACCTAATACCGTTTAGGTCCTTGACGTTAAAATGCCTTTGCAGTGATGATTAAATCAAATACAGATAGTACAAAAGCGAGTTAAGTTCATCAAAATGGAGAAAACTGAAGAAAAAGTGACTGTTTCTGTAAAATTTATATTAGTTTCTGTCATGAGTGGTGTGTTATTGATTGTTTATGTGTATTACATTTAAAAAATGAACTAAAAAGGAATAAAATATTGAGAAAACCCCAGGAAAAAATTGGCAATAAATTAACCAAAATTACAAAAGAAAAAGGAAAAAATATATAACATGAACAAAATAAGCCACAAACTGACCAAAACTGAAGAAAAACTAATAAACCCATGGAGTTGGATCAATAACAGTGGATGGAGACACATGTTTAGATGTTCAGCTGATGATACACTTTACATACACAGTAGCTTTAATAAACATGATGTTAACATCTTTTTTTTGTAATTTTGGTTAATTTATTGCCTACTTTTTCCTGGGTTTTCTCAATATTTTATTCCTTTTTGTTCATTTTTTAAATTTAATATATATAAAACAATCAATAACACACCATTCATGAAAGAAACTAATATAAATTTTTCAGAAACAGTCGCTTTTTTCTTCAGTTTTCTCCATTTTGATGAACTTCACTCTCTTTTGTACCATCTGTATTCCATTTAATCATCACTGCAAAGTCATTTTAACCTCCAAGACCTAAACAGTATTTGGTATCTACTTTTATTGGGGGCACTTTACATGATAACGCTCGGGGCTAAAAAATGCAAAATATTTTATCGGATGTCCATGTCGTTCACATGGTAACAGTGTTTTTTGGGGGGGGTTGAAAATACAAAAAAAATGAAACCACCTTTCAGAGTGGAAATCTTAAAAACGCTCCACCCTCGTGTCACCGTGTAAAGGATGAACAGCACAAAACTGCGTTTCTTGTCACAGAAATGACATGACAAGTGTTGTGACCCTGAGGCACAGTTTGTTTATTTCTGTATTATTCTGTATAGTGTGTGTTTTCCCCCCAATCCTGTGGGGGTGCTGTGTTGTGTGTTTTCAGGAAGTGACAGCGGATTGGAGGACTATGATGACTCCCCTTTAAAAACGGTATCAGTTCCAGTTGT
>JAQQZY010000027.1:4212619-4226921 GCA_030068375.1 Ostorhinchus rueppellii | reverse complement strand
GTTAGAGGGTTAGGGGGTTAGGGGGTTAGGGGTTAGAGGGTTAGGGGGTTATGGGTTAAAGGGTTAGGGGGTTAGGGTTAGTGAGTTAAGGTAAGGGTTAGATGATTAAGGTTAGAGGGTGAGGGTTGGGGGTTAGGTGGTTAGGGTTAAAGGGTTAGGGTTGGGGGTTATGGTTAGAAGCATACGGATTAGAGGGTTAGGGGGTAAGGTTGGGGGCTAGGGTTAGAGGCTTATGGTACAAGGGTTGGGGTTCGAGGTTTAGGGGTTAACCTCTCGTTTAATCAGTTTAGTCCCGGTAGCTAATCTACATTACCTTAGTGACTAACATGGCTTCTTTTTCTCCCTCCTGTTCTCCTCATTTTCCTCCTTTTCTGTCTTGCTCTGTGTCAGATGTTTAGTTTTTCACCTGCTTCCTTTACTGATAATGGTACATGTAATAAATGTAGTATATTTGCAGTCACGGAAGCGAGGCTTAGGCATTTGGAAACTCAGGTCCGCTCCATGAACAAAACGATAACTGCGACAGCTAGCCAGCCCATTTAGCTGGAGAGGACCCACTACCTCTGGTTAGCCATCTCGCAGTAGCTCCCGAACAGCTGGTGGAACAGGACCAGTGGATAACTGTTCGGAGGAAGCGTAGTGGGAGGTCAAAGCCTCAGGTACACCACCAACCACTTTATGTTTCAAATAAGTTTTCCCCACTCAGTAACACACCTGCTGAGAATGAAACTGTGGTCATTGGCAGCTCTATAGTGCAGAACGTGAAGTTAGAGACACCAGCGACCATAGTCAAATGCATTCAGGGGCCAGAGTGGGCAACATCAAATCCTACTTAAAACTGCTGGCTAAGGACAAACCTAAGTACCGTAAAAATGCAATTCACGTCGGCGATAATGACTCCTAGTTATACCAATCAGAAGTCACTAAAATTAATATAAAATCAGTGTGCACCTATGCCAAAAGTATGTGGGACTTGGTAGTTTTCTCATGTCCCCTGCCTAATCTGACCAGCGATGACATGATTAGTCACATCTTCACTCAGTCGCTAGCTGTCTAGGTGGTGTCCTACTAACGAAATACAGTTTGTGGACAACTGGAAGACTTTTTGGGAAAACCCGGTCTTATTAAAACAGACGGCATACATCAGACTTGGAATGGCATTGCTCTCCTCAGTGAAAACCTGGACAGGTTTATTACTGACCCAAAACCCTGACCCAGAGTTGAGACCAGGATGCAGGTCACACTTTAACATACTTCTGTGTGCTTCCAGAGCAGGTATCCACTGTTAACTCTATAGGGACTGTGTCTGTCCCCCAGACATTTAAAGTTAAAGTAAAGAGGAAAAACTGCAACACACAAAAACCTAATAAAAAATCAACACTAATATCACAATAGTCCCAAAACACAAGGAAATAAAATGTGGCCTCAATGATATTCTATCAGATTATCATATAGATTTATTCTGCCTGACACAAACCTGGCTTTGTGAGGAGTATGTGTACTTAAATGAAGCTCCTCCTCCTACTCACCATAATAATCAGATTCCTTGAGGATCAGGCCGAGGAGGAGGAGTCGCAGCCATTTTTAAGTCATGTCTACAAATAAATCCTAAACCTAAAACAGACTTTAACTCATTAGACAGTTTTAGCATAGGCTGCTGCGGTTTATGGACTGGGTCGAAAAGGCTCAGACTATTTACTATAGTGTATGGTCCTCCTGGTCCATCCCATAATGACCTATTCTATTTACTATAGTGTATGGTCCTCCTGGTCCATCCCATAATGACCTATACTATTTACTATAGTGTATGATCCTCCTGGTCCATCCCATAATGAGTTCCTATCCAGTCTCGTCCTTAGAACAGACAAAGTCATTGTTGTTGCAGATTTCATTGTCCATGTGGATGATGATAGTGACAGTGTCACTAATGCATTCATGTCATTATTAGACTCCACAGGCTCTGGATCTAAATTTAAGGAGGAAATCCCAAAAGTGTTTAATCTAATCCCATCTGAATTACACAGTGGATTCTTTCAACTCAGTCGGATTTTAATAATCTAAGGTTGATGTGCATATTGGCAATACAGCTGACACAGCTAAAAACAATAGCTAATCGTTAAACCACTAAAAAATAAGATTATAAAACAAAGGAAGCATGCTCCCTGGTTCCATTCTTATACTTGACAATTAAAGTAGCAGCAGTATACCCAAAATCTGGAGAGAAAGTGGCGTTCTACTCAACTAAGAGAACCCCATTCAGCCTGGCAGGACAGTCTAAATAAATACAGGAAGGACCTTGGTTCTGCTAGGACAGCTGATAATTCCTCATGAATAGAGAAAATAAGAACCACCACAGGTTTGTGTTTAGTTCTGTACCCAGACTGACAAAGAACCACAGAGAATATGAGTCGAGTGTTCCTGTTTCCCTTCATAGAACCCATTTTATGAATTTCTTCAATAATCAGATTTAACTCATCAGATCAAATTAATGTTCTCTTATCTTCTACATGTTCTAGTCCGCCTTTAAACCCTTCAGAACCACAGACTACACAGTTGTCTATAGAACCATCTGGTTTCATGGACTGCTTTTGTCCCGTACAGATCAGTCAGCTGACTTCGATAGTCTCTTCATCTAAATGTTCTACCTGTCTCTTAGACCCAGTTCCATCTAAGCTCATTACAGATGCTTTTCCTTTCCTTATCTCCACCTCTTTGATATGATGAACCTGTCATTATCTACAGCCTCTGTACCATGGTCCTTTAAAGGAACTGGAATCAAACATGTCCTTAAAACACTTTGACCCTGCATCACATCTGCTCCCAGATGTTAGTGTTTCGTGTCTTGTCATCTCCTGTTTCATTTTGTTAGTCTTCTTCCTGTTTAATGTCTGGTGTCTTTACTTCCTGTTCCCTGCTTGTGTGATTACCTGACCCTGCCCTAATGTGCTGCACCTGTGTGTCATTGTCTCCATCTCCTCCTGTGTATATAAGCTTTGTGTTTGCAGTGTCTCGTTGCCAGTTCGTCTTAGCGTTGTGTGACTTACCAGCATTATTTTTCCCTGACTGATCTGCCTGACCTGAACCCTTTTTTGGACCCTGGATTTCCTGAGCTTTGCCTTCTTCCCTGCGTGTACGTCTGCCTGTCTGGACTGCTGCTTTGGATTCGGACTCTCGAACCTGCCTGTACCCTGCCTAAACCTCTGCCTGATCGGACTGATTCTCTGGATTTGGGACCTCGCTCGAAACAGTACTCCGCTCTTGCTTTGACCCCATGTGTACTTTTGCTGGACTTGCCTTGGTTCTTGACCCTGTTTGTCTTCTGATTCCTTTTGATCCTCATTGGTGCTTCCATTTGGACTTCCTGCCCTCCCGGTTTTCGACCCCTGGCATGGGCTTCACCCCCCTATTCTGGATTATTCCCCTGGATCACAGAAACTCCAGTTTCAGATTGAAGACAAACTATTTTCTGTGCTCATAAATTAACTGCATTTTTATTTACACCAAAGACTCTATTCTTGACTCTGCATTTGGGTTTTCTGTTCTAAATTTGAACATGACACTGCAGTGTTCTCTAACTACAGGTCCAATCTGACATTTAGATCTAAGATTCTGGACAAAATGGGAGCTAAACAGTTCTGTGACTTCCTTCAGTCCAACAGCCTATTTGAGATCTTCCAGACAGGTTTTAGGGAACACCATAGAATGGAAACAGCGCCGGTCAAACTTACCAGTGACCTTCTAAATGCTTCAGATAAGGCTCTGGTCTCTGTACTGGTTTTATTTGACCTTAGTTTGGCTTTGACACTATTGACCACCACATCCTTAAACAATGACTGGAACAATCAGCTAGTATTAAAGTACCGGATTAATGTGGTTCAAATCCAATCTAACAGATCATTTTCAGTTTGTTAACATTAATAATGAATCCTCTCAGTGCACGACAGTCAGTTATGGAGTACCTGAAGGCTCGGTTCTTGGACCAATACTGCTCATCCTTTACATGCTTCCTTTAGGTAATGTAATAAGAAAACACTCCATCAATTGTCACTGTTATGCTGATGATACCCAGTTATATTTATCTATTAAGCCTGATGAAGCCAATCTGCTACAGGAGTGCATTAAAGATTGGATGGCCAACAACTTCCTGCTGCTAAACTCAGACTAAACTGAAGTCATTGTGTTTGGACCTAAAACTGTTAGGGATGCAGTGTCCAGCAAAGCAGTCACCATAGATGGTGTTACCCTGGATCCCGAAACCACTATGAGGAATCTAGGTGTTATTTTTGATCAAGATCTATCATTTAACTCACACATAAAACTAATTTCTAGAACTGCCTTTTTTCAGCTGGGTAATATTGCTAAAATTAGACACATTCTAACACAGAATGATGCAGAAAAATTAGTCCATGCTTTTATTACATCAAGACTAGATTACGGTAACTCACTTCTCTCAGGCTGTCCCTAAACATCCTTAAAGACCTTTCAATTAATCTAAACTGCTACTGTTCGTGTACTAACCAGAACCAGTATCAGAGACCGTATTTGTCCTGTGTTGGCTTCTCTGTACTGGTTCCTGTAAAAGCTAGGATAAACTTTAAAATACTTCTTACTTCCAAATCCCTTTATGTCCAGACACCTACTGATCTGACAGAGCTTTTAGTTCCATAGAATCCATCTACTGCACTATGCTGTCTGCATGCAGATGAACCTCCTTGAATATAGAAGGGAGGTCCCTGCTTGGGTCCAGGAGGAAACAACCCTCTCTATGTTTAAGAGTAAGTTAAAAACGTTTGTTTTTGATTAATCTTGTAGTTAGGGCAGCTCAGGTTGTTGAGTTCTGCTGCTATAGGCTTAGACTGATGGAGACTCATCTGGACACACTGAGGTCTGCTCTGCTCCTCCTCCTCCTCTCTGCTCCGCCTCCTCTCTGAATACATGTTACTCTCTTCTTCCCTGGAGTCTCTGTGCTTTTTCGCCATAAAGGTTTTCCCAGGATCATCACAGGTTTTCCATGGACCAACTCTGGACCTGCTGCAGTGGTCCTGCCCCTCTGCGGCCTTCATCATCATCATCACTCACTTATCCATATAGTTGTGATAGTGCTTATCATATAGTTCTATAGATGTAATTATTCTAACACCAGCTGATCTACTTTGGACAGTTCTACTTCAGTATCTGGGCATCAGTTCCATCCATGTGTCTCTCCCTACTTCTTCCCTCCTCACCCTCACCCCCAGTCTTTCTCTCTCTCTCTCTCCTTTTCTCCTCCTTTGCCACAACTCATCAAGGCAGACAGCCATCATCCAGGAGTCAGGGTCTGCTCCAGGTTTAAACCTGGTAAAAGGAAGTTTTTCCTCGCTACTGTCACCAGTTACAAGTGTTTGTTCCTGTTAGTTCTGTTGGTGTCTGTAAATTGGCTTCAGTCTGGTCTCCACCAGCTCCAAATGTAAAGTGTCATGAGATAACTTTTGTTATGATTGGGAGCTATATAAATAAAATTTGATTTGATTTAGGGTTAGAGGGTTAGAGTTAAGGGGTTAGAGGGTTAGGATTAGAGGCATCTTACAAAAAAAAAACATGCTTTGGCTCACATCATCTGTTTTCATTGTTTTTATGTTATTTAATTCTGATAAAGTAGAAAAATGTGTTAAAATAAATTTCTTCCAGGTTTCTTTAAAATCTCTTTTGATTAGACACTAAATTAATGGGTTAGGGGTATGGGTAGGAGGAGAAGTGAAGAGACGACAAACATATACCACCTTCATCTTATTTCCAGATACAAAACCAGCATGTGTTCTCCTGAACTGGGAATGTTCCTTCTCCAAACTGGTTCCAATGGAGGTTCTTCAAACTTGGCCCTGTTCTCAGAACAATAAACTGTCCATCACATTTAAGAGCAGACCTGTCCCAGATGATCATGGCCTTATTCTGCCAAAACAACCACAGTGTGCGCTCCATCATCATCCACTGGTTCCATGAATTTGCATCTAGTAAAACCCAACGATGGGCTTTGCCTTTGGTCTGAACAAAGGTCCAAAGGGTCCAAAGGGTCCAAAGGGTCCTTCAGGTGCAGTGGTCTGACCATAGAAAAGGCTGATCAGCACCAGGACCCCTGATGAAGCAGACCCCACCTCATTTACAGATGCCCCGATAAAAGGAGAACACACTGTACAGGTAATATCTACAGCAAACCCATGCATTCGCCAGACCACGGGAAACAAATAGGTTTCCCATCATGCATCAGTCGAATGCTGGTAAATATGTATATGAGGCTATAATGGACAAACCACAGGCTTCTTTGACTCCAGTTACATCCATCAGAATGGACACATGAGCTGTAACTCAAAGTGCAAAAGAATGTGTAAAATGAATTTATTCTCCAATATTTGACTGCAGTTCAGGGTCAGGGTTAGGGTATGGGGTAGGGTTAGTCCTCTGAGTATGGGTTAGGGTTAGTTCTCTGAGTCTGGTTTAGGGTTAGTAACTAACCATGATGCTAATGTTACCTGATGCTAATGCAACTAACCCTAACCCATGATGCTAATGTAACTAACCATAACCCATGATGGTAATGTTAGCTGATGCTAACATAACTAACCCAAACCCTGATGCTAATGTAACTGACCCTAACCCAGTGTTGCATTACATTGTAAAGATGTTGAGGCTAAAACTTGTTTTGGACAAAGTTGAGAGCTTGGAATATAAAGTTAAATATATTAATGATTTTTTATAATTTTATATCTTATAAAATTGATTGATAATTTTAATTCCCAACCCAGATCATTCAGCTTTTAATGTTTCCTGAAATAATAATAACCTCCTTCTCTAAACACAACCTGGGTTAGGGTGTAACCCAGGTGACCCATGGGGGCGCATACTTGAGTGTATATGGCAATACTGAAGAGGAGCATTCACTGTCGGGTACAAAGGCTTAAACCAACCCTCCGGGACAAGAACCAACAATAACACCCTGGTTTTAACAGGTCAATCCACCAGGACAGTGCCCCCTGCTGAAGGCTGTTGGCTTTTCTCCTTCAGCCTTTTTTTCTGAACAAAAAGGTAAAAAAAAAAAACACCTGTAAGTTTTGTAATAATGGCTTTTTCTAAGGTTTTACAAATCTTTATTGTCCATGAAGAAAGTTAACTCTTCAGTAACTTTCACAAAAGACACTTTTTAAAGCCATAAAACTCTGGACTGGGGCTTTCAAGCCCCCCACCACCCCCCACCCCCCACCCCTGCATATGGGACTGAAGACACAGGCCATGGAAACCTGTGTATGACACACTGACGGCACCAGATTCACACAAAACACCACTGCTCAAACCATGGAGCATGTGCTTCCTGTACCTCAAAAACAGCTGTGGGTTTGGAATCAAAGGACTCGTTGTGTTCTCAGGAAAACCTGCATGGACTGTTCAGTTCTCAGGCACTGTTCCCTTCACGTTGTCTGGTCCCAAAACCTTTAGTCCATCATAACCGCTCATGATTTCTGACTCACCATAAGCCATGAAGACTTTCTCTGTCGCAGGAAAACCAGAAACACATCCCTCACACAGTTAGGGTGACCATGAATCCCAGAATGCATCTCACTGCATCCACAAGGCCACGTCCATGTCCAGAAAGACAAGCCATGGCGTAAACCCAGATTAAAGCCATGGCATAATTAAAGCCAGGTTTATTACAGTCAGATTTAAGAAAATCAGGTTTATTACAGTCAGGTTTAAGAAAGCCAGGTTTATTACAGTCAGGTTTACTACAGTCAAATTTGTTAGTCAGGTTTATTACAGTCAGATTTATTACAGTCAGGTTTATTACAGTCAGGTTTATTATAGTCAGGTTTATTACAGTCAGGCTTATTACAGTCAGGTTTATTACCGTCAGGTTTATTACAGTCAGGTTTATTATAGTCAGGTTTATTATAGTCAGGTTTACTACAGTCTGGTTTAGTATAGTCAGGTTTATTACAGTCAGGTTTACTACAGTCAGGTTTACTACAGTCAGATTTATTATAGTCAGGTTTATTACAGTCAAGTTTATTATTGTCAGGTGTGTTAGTCAGGTTTATTACAGTCAGATTTATTACAGTCAGGTTTATTATAGTCAGGTTTATTACAGTCAGGCTTATTACAGTCAGGTTTATTACCGTCAGGTTTATTACAGTCAGGTTTATTATAGTCAGGTTTATTATAGTCAGGTTTACTACAGTCTGGTTTAGTATAGTCAGGTTTATTACAGTCAGGTTTACTAAAGTCAGGTTTATTACAGTCAGGTTTACTACAGTCAGATTTATTATAGTCAGGTTTATTACAGTCAGGTTTATTACAGTCAGGTTTATTATTGTCAGGTTTACTGCAGTCAGATTTATTACAGTCAGGTTTATTACAGTCAGGTTTATTACAGTCACGTTTACTATAGTATAGTCAGATTTACTACAGTCAGATTTATTATAGTCAGGTTTATTATAGTCAGGTTTACTACAGTCTGGTTTAGTATAGTCAGGTTTATTACAGTCAGGTTTACTAAAGTCAGGTTTATTACAGTCAGGTTTACTACAGTCAGGTTTATTATAGTCAGGTTTACTACAGTCAGGTTTACTACAGTCAGGTTTATTATAGTCAGGTTTACTATAGTCAGGTTTATTATAGTCAGGTTTATTACAGTCAGGTTTATGATGGTGATCCATGTGAGTATGATGCGAACTAGTTCCTCTGAATATGTCATTCATCTATTTTAAATTCATCATCGGTTTATTGCAGTCTGATTTGTTGTGACCTGGTTTATTGGGATCTGGTCACCCTAGGCTGGACTCTGGTCCTGGTCTTGGCAGTTCTGTTCTACCTGCGGGGGAAGTGGATGTGGAAGTAACACAAGCTCAGTAACTTCCTCCTCCCAGCTCTCAGCGCCCTCCTCTTCACCAGGCGACCGTTTTGATAAACCTGCGTCTGTCTTCCTCCTCCTCCTCTTCTGCCTCTTCCTCTTCTCCTCCCCCTCCCCCTCATCTGGCTCCGCCTCACTACCGCCCCCCGATGGTGGCTAGCAGCAGGGTGTCGGACCGCTGCTGCCTCACTGGGCTTCTGCTTCCTCACACGACCGTACTGATCCGACTGACTGGTTTTGACTTGGACCCGCCCCCTTGAGGCCCCCCCAACCCTCCTCCCAGATGTGGGGAGAGTGGGGGGGCAGTAGATGGGGGTGGTAAAGGGGAGTGTGGAGGCGGAGGTGGGATGGAGGAAAGTGGCGGATACTGGAAAGGCTGCGGTGGTGTCTGGCTTACAAGTCGTGCTGTAGGCGCCTGTGGAGGAGGTGTGGAGAAGATGAAGTGGGTGGAGGGGGAGGCAGAGGGGGAGGGGCTGAGTGGGGAGTGTATGTGCATGGCGTGGTTGTGAGAGTGTGTGTGCGCATGAGGGTGGGGCTGCGAGTGGGAGATGGTCAGTGGCAACTTGGTGACGCCGGTTCCACCCGGCCGGCCTGCCGTCGGGTGGGAGTGGTAGAGTCCGTGTGGGGTCGTCGGGGTGACGGGAGAATGGGGGGACAGCGGTGGAGGTGTGATGAAACCTGAGGCCCCCACCACTCCGCTGCTGTAGCGGGGGTGGATGGGGCCTTGTTGCATCCTCTGATGGGTAAGAGAGGGAGCGCAGCCGGACGGGCCTTGCCGCCGTGGAACGGACACCCGGTGTGACAACACCTGGTGCTGCGGGGGGGCGTTCTGCATGTGGTAGCGGTGATGATGATGGTAGGGTGGTGGTGGTGGTGTCTGCTGTTGCTGCCCAGTAACTCCTCCTCCACTGTTGCCGTGGCAGTACTGGGCGTGCAAAGCCTGGAGCTTGGATGGCACCCCTGCCGCGCCGCCGCCACCCGAGTCCGACTGGCTGATGTTGGCGGAGGGGGAGGGGCAAGGGGATGGGGAGGAGGGGTGGGGGATTGGAGGTGCGGGAGCAGGGTAGTGGGGGGGTGATGATATCATCAGGGGACTCGGGGGACCCTGTGGCGTCAGTGATGTCATCGTCAGGGGACCAGGAACTTTCCCTCGTCGGCTGCCGAAGAAGTTCCCCAGCAGGCCCCCGCCTCCAGCCGGACCCCCGACTCCACCCACCATCCCGCCTACGCCCCCAGCCCCGACCCCGCTCACGAGCTGGGAGGCGGCGGCCCCTCCTTGGTTGTGACAGAGCCCCGGCCCACCCCCCACCCCTGTACCGGGGCTCTGAGTAGGGCGGTGTGGCCGGTAAGCTGCAGGAGACAAAGGGACCATCATGGGGCTGTAGGACAGACCTCCGACAGGCAGGGGGCGCTGCTGGTGAGGCCGAGGGCTGCTAATGATGGAACCCTAACAAAAAATGACAGCACAAACCCAGAGAATTCACCTTCAAGGACCGGTTAAACATCCAGTCATCCACTACATAAAGAAAAACGACATTCACACCAAAACAGCTGCAAAGAATATACAAATGCACATGTTGCCATAAGAAAATCTGAATACTTCAGATTTTTTACTGTAAATTCAGACCAAAGTCCAACATTCTCTGTTTTGTCTCCTATTTGCAAAAGTCCAGACAAAGGCCATTTCTCAATACATGTTCTTGTCTGTTCGTCTGTTCTTGAGTTCCTGTGAAACGTCATTAGTTACAGCTCTAGTTCTGTTCCCTTTGAAAGTTCGCATAAACCTAGAACCCACGGAACACCCATATGTGGTTCTGGTCTTAAACCAGATGGTCTTAAACCAGAGTCCCCCCCAGTCCTGTAGAGTAAGTAGGAAATATCCCAGGATGCACTTGGTGTTACTCTTGAATGCTCAGGTGACTTCTGAAGACTTAACTCACAAATGTTTTTTGATGAGATGATGTAACGAGATCATGTGATATAAAGTTAGAACATGAGCCAGAGGCAGAAGAGAGAGAAATATGACTGGGTTAGTATGATCTGGGATTAAACAGAATGTACAAATACATGTAAATACCAGTACAAATACATGTATATACTAGTACAGATATATAAATAGGTGTAAATACTAGTACACATGTATAAATACATGTAAATACTAGAACAGATGTATAAATACATGTAAATACTGGTACACATGTATAAATACATGTAAATACTAGTAGAGCACAGACCAGGTTAAATAAAGGAAATTCATTCTCTGGGACCAATCTGACAAAGACCAGACACTGCGTTCTAGATATTGAGAAACAGCCAACATGACAAAGGCAGACACTAAACAAAAACACATTATCAAACATGCATGTACAGAGGTCACATGATATGTACAATAAGCCCCGCCCCTGCGTAAACTTACTTCAATAGTACTGTCCAATGAGCCCACACTGTTCCTACGACCTCGCTTCCCTGTTAACCAATCAGAAGAAGGCCGTGTGAGAGGTTAGTGAGAAACTTCAACAAACAAAGAGCAGAGACAATCACAAGGAAGAACCTGACCATCACAGACCATCATGGACTCATGGAACATCATGGGCCATCATGGACCACCATGGACTATCATGGATTATCATAGACCATTATGGACTCATGGACCATCATGGACTCATGGACCATTGTGGACTATCATGGATCATCATGGACCATCATGGACTCATGGAGTATCATGGACTGTCATGGACATTCATGATCTCATGGACCATCATGGACTCATCGACCATCATTAACAATCATGGACCATCATGGACTGGACATTATCTTTTCTAAAATAGTTTAAGCCTTGGACACACAGTGACTGACCATTGTTGTACTTCCTACAGGTGCCCAGCAGATGGAGACAGAGCTGCATAATATTATATCATAGTTCTTTTTTACTGAATCACATGTCAGATGTTCATATCTGTGTGTTGTATTATACATGTTAAGGAGGCGTGTCCGTCCTCACCTGTCTCAGACAGGTCTCTCAGGGATGAACTTAGTGCTGTTCGCTTCAGTCCGTCCACTGAGGCGTAAGTGTCATCCAGGCTTGGTCTACCCATGGTTCCATTCACCACCTCACTCTTCAGAGGACCACTGGTGTTGGTCCCACCTCCTTGAGTCCCACCTCCTGGGCCACCACTCGTCAACACGCCAGCACGCATCACACCTTTCTGCTTCTCAAGCTCAGCTGGACAGACAGAAGATGAAGTAACTAAGTAAGTAACTCACCCACTACTCAGTATAACTACTACAAGGGACTACTATGGGACTTGTACTATAATACTACAGAACTTGTACTACAGTTCTACAGAACTAATACTACAGTACTACAAAACTAGTGCTACAGTACTACAGAACTAGTACTACAGTATTACAGAACTAGTACTACAGTTGAATAATATTAGGACTACAGCACAATAGAACTAGTACTCTCATAGTACATTACCAGCACTCCAGAACTAGTACTACTATTGTACAATTCTAATACTACAGTGCTACAAAACTAGTACTACAGTGGTACAATCCTAGTATGACAGTAGTACAGAACTACTACTATAGTTGTACAATATTAGGAGTACAGTAGTGCAGAACTACTACTACTACAGTAGTACAATACTAGGACCACAGTACTTACATTCCACTCTGTACTTCTCCATGTCTTGCACCTCAGCGATGCTCTCTCTGAGGTCAGAGGTGAATCGAGCTCGGTCCTGTTGACTTGGAGCCGTGAAGACGATCAGAACCTTCCTCTCTCCTCCAGGATTGGCTGATGTAAGTCTGATACCGTGAGGATAGTCTGTGTAAAAGAGCCAGGAAACAGACCTGTGATCTCTGACCTCCAGGTGAACACATGAATGAGGAGGAGATGTTACGCTTCATCACAGTAAAACATATCAACACTAAAAAGTCACAGTCGTCAGACCCACAACAGCTCTACCCCCAACCCAAACCAGCTCTCCCAAACCCACACCCACAACAGCTCTACCCCCAACCCAAACCAGCTCTCCCAAACCCACACCCATAACAGCTCTACCCCCAACCCAAACCAGCTCTGTATGAATTGATTCTTCTGACTCTTCTCAAGGACAAACTCTCTGCTCACTCTCTCCTTTATCTATCTACCACTGCTTTGCTGTCTTGGCTCATCTCCTTGATTTTAGCTCCTCTTTACACTTAGTGCAGTTATGGATTTCATCGGCTGGTCCCTCAACGCAGTGACCAAATTTTTTCAATGAACGAGCAGGTGATTGGGGAGTCTGCTGTTCTGGAGGAACCTAGCCAGTTGGTACGTATAGGACTCCTAGAAAATGTGGAATTCAGTGTGTTTGTCAACATTGGCTGTGGAAGATGGAGAGGATGTCTACATATTTGGCTTTATGATACGAGGATTCCTGCTGATTGGTGCTGGCAGATTTCTGGGTTATCGCAAAATCAAGAAGGGGCTGGCAGCACTGTGGGCCTGTGAGGAGCTGTTAGGGGGGAAACTGACGGTCTGGGCAGAGCACTAAACACTCACACTTTCACGCTGGTGGAGCTGGACCGTAAAATCGGCACAGTTCTAGAACTCTGTAAGAAAATGGATGCCAACTTGGAGAAAGTTGGGGCTCTACTGGAACGGGGTGGTTTAAAATAAATTTGGAGGTTCTTCAATTTCATTCGACTGATCTTGTGTGGGATTAATGACATTTTGGAACCCTAGGCAGCGGAAAATGAAGCGCAGCTGTGGGTTATCAGATATTGTTGATTCTCTTCAGCATATAATGTTCCAACTCCAAGGTCGGGTATGACATGGTAACATTGTCTGGACATGTCAGCTGAGAACAGTGATATGTGCCCAATGTTTGACTTTATTACACCTTTATCACAAACAACACTACATCTGATATCAGCATTATCAGCTGAGAATGACAGCCCTCTTTGAAGAACCAACAGAGAACTCTAGCGTCCATGACCTGTTTTCAAATAATATATATCGTTCTCTCGTCCACCTGGGCGGTGTCTCCTTCAGACTTGGTCCACTACCAGAGGCCTAGGAGTCTGAGGGTTCTGCGCAGGACCTTAGCTATTACTAGCATTGCGCTCTTTTGGACAGATATCTCTGATATTGTTCCTGGTATCTGCTGGAGCCATCCTCCCAGCTTGGGGGTCACTGACCCTAGTGCCCCGATCACTACTGGTACCACGGTTGCCTTCACACCCCACATCTCCTCTTTCAGCCCTTGGTATTTCTCAAGCTTCTCATGTACTTTCTGAAAAAACATTATATGTGTGCGTGTGTGCGCGTTAAGGTTATGTTAGTTTACATTTACATTTTTTTTACATTTACATTTATGCATTTGGCAGACGCTTTTATCCAAAGCGACTTACAGTTATTACAGGGTATTGGTT
>JAQQZY010000027.1:4170384-4186632 GCA_030068375.1 Ostorhinchus rueppellii | reverse complement strand
TGTGTTGGAAGAGGGACACATCTAAAACATGCAGGATAGTGGCTCTCTAGGACCAGGGTTGCTGACCCCTGACCTAGGCTGTCCATTAATCATTGTACATGAAACTCATGTTGGTAATTGTTTCCTTTGAAAGCAGAGACTTGTGACCAGTGAAAGATAGTAAACTAATCCACGACCAACCTCGTAGGGTTAGGGTTAACCCTAACCAAAACCACGAAGAAAAAGTAAATCACAGTGTTGGTAAAAAAAAAAAAAAAAAAAAAGATTATTGACCTTTTTAATAAACATTTTATAAATTCAAGTTCTATTATTGAATCAACAATCACTGTCTCACCACCACCTTCTCACTTTCATCCCACCATATCTCCCTCCCAGGCTACACCTCTAACCACTCATCACTTCAGGTCCTAACCATCCTGTTTTTAATGGTGGGGTTAGGGTTTCCTCTTTTTAAGGTTGGGTTAGGGCATTGTGTTTTTAAAGGTGAGGTTAGGGCTTCCTCTTTTTAAGAGTGGGGTTAGCACTTCCTCTTTAAGAGTGAGGTGAGGGTGTACTGTTTTTAAGGGTGAGGTTAGGGTGTCTTGCTTTTAAAGGTTGGGCTAGAGTATCCTGCTTTTAAGGGTGGGGTTAGGTAGTCCTGCTTTTAAGGGTGGGGTTTGGGTGTCCTGGTTTTAAGGGTTGGGTTAGGGTATCCTGCTTTTAAGGGAGGCACTACCTTCTCAAACCAGGGCATCAAATGTTGAAGTATATGGTGTCAAACTGATGGAAAAGAAAAGAAGCTAAAAGAAGCATGACCCCAACCCTTAAGTTTAGGTCAAATAACCTTTACCTTAACCCTAACCTTTACCTTTACCTTAACCCTGACCTCAGCCTGAACCTGAAGGACAGACATGTCCTCTACATAGATTTGAGTCATACAACAATAATAGAATTTTCACAACGTGATACTTCAGACAACATGATTATTCTTTCATATAATACAGTACAACAATAAAACAAATTATTTGGTTTGTTTAACATACACTTAGTATCAGACCTCAGCCTTTAAACTGAGAGGAAACATTAATCTGATTGGAGATAATAGTTAATATTGACTGATCTGCACATTTCTGCAAAGGATCAATTCAAAGTGATCGTGAAATATTGAAATGTATCCACACAACTGGACAAACACACACAGGCTGTCCACAACTGGACAAACACACACACACAGGCTGGGTCCAGTGCAGTAACAGATGTCATATCATGAAAATGCAGAGCCATACAGAGCACCTGCACACACAGCAGGTTAGCATAGGTTAGCACAGGTTAGCACAGTTTAGGTTAGCATGAAGCAGCTCAGTCTCTTACCGTCAGGAAGACAAAGGAGACGCCGTCCATTCATCCGTTCAGCTCCACTCAATCACACCCTCACATGCCCCACTCTCTCTCTCTCCCTCTGACAGTCACTCGCTCCATCTCCTCCTTCTGCTTCTCCTTCACTGCTTCTTTTTCAGCTGGCCCTCCCTCTCCCCACTCACCTCTTCCTCTGCTTTGTTCTACCTCTATTGCCCAGACATTGCTCCTCCTCCTTCTCCTCCTCCCCTCCTTCTCTCCTCCTCCAGCCACTTCCTCCCCCCTCCTTCTCTCTTCCTCCTCCTCCCCTTTTCATCTCCTCCTCCTCTCCTCTTCTCCCCTTCCTCCTCCTCTTCCCCTACTCCTCTCTCTTCCTCCTCCTGTCTGTTCTCCTCCTCCCCTCCTTCTCTCCTACTCCTCCCCTTCTCCTCTTCTCTCTTCCTTCTCCTGTCTGTCCTCCTCTTATCCTCCTCCCCTCCATCACTGTTCTTCCTCCTCCTCTCCTTCACCCCTCCTCCTCTGCTTCTTTTATTCCTCCTCTCCCCCTCCCCTCTGCCTTCTGCCTCTTCTTTCAGTTTCACCTCTGTCATCCTTTCCTCCCTCTGTTCTTCACTTTCCCACTCACAAACTCTGACTCTCACTCTTAGAAATATGGGTTCCCAAAGGGTTCTTCCTGAACAGCTGGAGGTCTCCCAACACACATGTGCTTCTAGGGGGTTCTGGACAAAAACAATGTAAAATAGGAACATGATCTATCCACACTATGTGTGGAGATCATCACAGAATGCTGGAACAACATACTTCCTGGTGTGGATGGAGCTGCACATCCACTACTCCAGAGATAACAGGGAGAGAGCCGCCTGTACTTCAAGAACATGTTCCATTAACAGCCTCAGGATTCTAAACTGTTTTAATCATGTCACTGGGTTCTAGGTATGACAGGGTTTGGTTGTTTTCAATTCTACTGATTTTCATGGCTCTAAACTGTTTTTATCAAGTCACTGGGTTCTAGGTCAATATATTAATGCTTCTGTTCACCTTTATGCAGATGATACTATTTTATATTGTTGCATGAGCACTGTTGCTCTTGGTTCCAAATGTCTGCAGTCTGCTTTTAATATGTTACGGTCCCACCTGTCCCATCTCAGACTGGTGCTATATGCAGACAAAACCAAAGCAATATTCTTTTAAGATAACAAAGTTCCAGCTGTTCTTCCCTGTATTACATCTGTACAGGGTGCCTTTATCGAGCTTATGTCCACCTACAAATACTTAGGTATTATAATTGGTGGTGGCCTGTCTTTTAAATGTGATATTGACAATCTGGTTAAGAAATTAAAACTAAAAGTAAGGTGTATTTTTTACAGGAACAAACATTGTTTCTCTTTAAACGTTAGGAAACAGCTAGTTTCTGCCATCTTTTTTGCCTCTCTTGGACTATGGTGATGTCCTGTACATGAATGCATTTGCAAATCATCTCCATCTGCTTGACGCTGTTTATCATGGTGCACTGAGATTTATAACTGGTTGTAAACCCATTGCACATCATTGTACTCTCTATGCCTTGTTTTATTGGTCATCTCTGTCAATGCGTAGAACCGTATACTGGTACATATTCATTTACAAATCCATCAGAAGTCTGCTCCCCCCTTAGTTAACATCCTACCTATCTGGAAACTTATAGTCTATGGTCCCAGGACTTCCTCCATCCCCTCAGTCCACGATGAGTGTGGTAAAAAGCCTTTCTCCTACTCTGCACCCTCAACCTAGAACAAGCTTCAGCAGAGTCTGAAGATTTCCACTTTGATTCCCCTCGCTAGTTTTAAAGTATTGTTAAGAGACATAGAGAGAGCTTCTATGATGAGCTCATGCTGAATCTCTTCCACTTTTAACTGTATTAACATATTTATTGTTTTATGTATTTGTTTTTATGCCTATATTGATTGTTTTACATGTATGTCTTTGTGATTTGATATTGAACAAGTCATACTTGAAAATGAGATCTTGATCTCAATGTGTTTTTAAACAAATAAACAAAGGCTAAATAAAAAAATAGATATTATGCTCTTTAGTTGGGTTCAGTTCTGCTGATTTTCATGGATCTAAACTATTTTTTTCATGTCACTGGGTTCTAGGGGTTGGGGCCCATGAGTGGGTGTCTTTTCCCATTGGGCCTGGCCAGGCCCATCCCAAACAGGATACATGGGCTCATTACCCTGTGGGCCCACCACCTGCAGGGAGAAGCGGAAGGTGGATTGGGCAGCAGAACAAGGCAAGGCCTTTAGTGGTCTAATCCCTGTTTACAGAAGTTGGCTGTTGGAACATGAAACGTCACGTCTCTGGTGGGGAAGGAGTGGGAGCTGGTGGAAGAAGTTGAGCATACCAGACTAGATCTGTAGTCAGCCTCACCTCGACACATAGTGTCTGTTCTGGAACCCAAGTCCTTGAGAGGGGTTGGACTCTCTCCTTTGCTGGAGTTGCCCCAGATGAGAGGCGGAGGGTAGGGGTGGGCTTTCTGATAGCCCGCAGGCAGAGTCCTGCACAGGCTCGGGTCCCGCAAATTTTAATGAAATGGGTGAAACATTTTGTGCTGTGTTGGATACGGGTTCGGGTTGGGTCGGACACAGTTTACATTAGGCTACAAAACATCATGTGCCGAAAAAAAAAGGGGGGGGGCTTTATTTCAGTGAAATTAAAAAACTAATTTTTTTTTCAAGATGATAAAATGTAAACTCCATATCAGTCTATGTCTTCACGAACATTTCAAGAAATCTCTGCCACTTACATTTTCCAACAACACATGCGCGATCTCTTGCAATTCAAAATGTCTATGGAGGAGTTGAAAAGAAAGCTAGCAGGTAGAGAGTATCTTGGCTAAAATCAAATCCGATGTGTGGAATCATTTCGGAGTTATCTCAAATAACGAAAACAACGTTGTTGAAGGCTTCACTGCGTGCAAAACATGCCTTAAAGTTTTTGTGTATGATAGCCGCAAATGCGGAACTTCATCGCTGAGGAAGTATGCAGAGAACTGCATTACTTCTGTAAAGCCAGGGCCTTCTTCCATTGAAAAGTTCTTCCAAAAGAAAATCGAAGTCAGGGTGCCTCGCAAAGAGGATAAGGACACCATAACCAGACTGTGCATGAATTTTGTATGCAATGATATTCGACCTTTTGAAGCAGTGCATGATGAGGGATTTTTTGCATTAGCACAGGGGTTGATTAGGTTGGTGCTTGATCTGGCTGTGTGGATGCTAAGCAACTACTCTCTGATCCCACCACAGTTTCTCATGGAGTGACCAAATATGTGGAGGAGATTCATGAACAAATAATCCCACAACTCAAAACACAGCTGACACAAAACAACGGGGCAGTTACCTTGGACATGTGGACAGATGACTATAGAAAAAAATTGGCTATTTCTGTGTCACTCTGCACTACATTGACAACAAGTGGGAGTTGATAGAGCGAGTGCTCTGTACTTCAGAGTGGGACAGTTCACTACGCAAACTGGGAGACAATATTAAGCCAGCTATCGTTAGTGCATTGCGAAAATTTGGCATTGACGAATTCTACTCCACATTGATCTACGTGACAGACAGGACTGCAAACATAGTTGCAGCCCTGCGTGCTGTGACAAGACTGAGTTGCACTGCCCACATATTAAAAACGGTTCTATCCACAACATTCAGCAGACTGTCCCAGGAGGAAGATGTGTATGGAGAAGAGCTGACCGCTCTGATTGACTCAGCTAAGTCACTAGTGACAGTCCAAGCAGTCCTGAAAACGCCTCTGAAAGCCTTTGTAGAGACTCGCTGGAATTCCCTACATACAATGTTAGAGTCAATCAGCTATCAATATGATGACATCCACACACTTCTGGAAGAACGAGGAGAGGTCAGGCGCCTGACCAACTTGGCTCACAAGTCTCTCTCTGACATCGTCGCATTCTTGGAGCGATTTAAGGAGGCCACCAAAGCTTTGGAGGCGTCAAAAACCCCGACCATCTACCTAACAATTGTTTGGTTTGAGCGCATCAGACGCCACTTGCAACCTATCCTCTACTGACAGCATGACCTTGTCCTCACTGAAGGAGAAATGCCTCAGTATTCTGGAGGAGAAATTCGACATCCATCCTTTACACAGACTTGCAATGTTTCTTCACCCCAAACTGAAAAGCATGAAGTTACTTGCCGACAGTACTGAAGTGGCAAACGTGCAGAGTGAGACACGGCGCCTTGTGAAAGGTTGGTGTGGCTCAAATACAGCCCTTTCCATAACCCACAGGCTTATGCATAACAGATACAGGTAATAAATGATTCTGTGGTCATGTAGATTTGAATTAATGTATTAAGTAAGTCTTTAATTCAGAAAAACAAAACTGAAATTATTTGTGTGAATGCAATATGCTTCCGTGGTGAAGTGAGTATAACAGAATTAAATATCTCACATTGCTGTTATTCCTAAGAAAAAATAATATTTAGATATAATTTATTGCATTGATTAATTCAAATTAATACACTGATAAATGTAGACGATTATTGCTCAAATATATATCACTGAAATGTAGAACAAAATAAATTTTTATAAGTACTATTTACACATTAAGAAGTTTATGTTTTTCATATCAAGTCAATATTTTTATTTAGGTTTGAATTACTTCTATTTTGTTTAGCATTCACATCTACTCATTAAGTGGATAAATATTAAGGACTTCATTTAATTAACATTTACTCAATACCAAACAGAGTGAAATTTAATTAATAAAATTGCTTGTAATGTGTTGCCTTAATTTTAATGTGTAGATAGGGTTTTTTTTTGTTTTTGTTTTTTTTTTACACTATATGCCAATCTAAAAAAAAATATCTAAAATTGCCCATAGGTGTGAATGTGAGAGTGATTGTTCGTCTCTATATGTCAGCCCTGTGATGAACTGGCGACTTGTCCAGGGTGTACCCCGCCTTCGCCCTTAAGTTGCTGGGATAGGCTCCATGTGACCCTAGTGACCCTAGTGAGGATAAAGCGGGTATAGAAGATGAATGAATGAGTATATGCCTAATAACATCAAATCATTTTATTTCATTTTGCATTCATTTCAGAACCCTAGGATAAGCATGGAAGTCCTGGGCAATGCCAGCACCCCCCACCTGAGAAACAACCTCAAGAGACAGCTGACACACTGTCAGACGTGGAAGATTCTGATGCGGCTCCACAGTATCAGGATGAAGTGGCTGCTTACATTGATTATAAAACTCCAAAAGACTCTTTTGACGTCTTGTCTCTGTGGAGTGAGCATGAGCATTTGTTTCCTAGTACTGCTCATATTGCGAGATCTATTTTCTCTATTCCAACATCCAGCATCGCAAGTGGGCAAGATTTCTCATGCGCTGGATATGTCATCCAGGAGCGAAGAAGTCAGCTGAGGCCATCAACTGTGGAAGATATCCTTTTCTGACACAATAATATAAAGCACCACACTAAACACTAACCTACGCCTTCACATAGGAATTCCAATCAAATGATCAAAGGAAAATAGACAGTAGGCTACATGTAGGCATAGTCCTCGTCAGTAAAGCATATTTGTACAGGGTAGGCTTATGTGCAGTTTCTATTATTTTAGTTTCACTGCCTTTGATGTGAGCTGGTAATATAAGCTTGGCATGTTTGCTCACAGATTGAAACATTTTTTTTTAGTTTAAATTTGTTGGTTTACTATTAGGCTGCCGCTGTTAAGCACCGTTTTCATTTGGCTCTGTCACTGTTCATTGTCATGGCAATAAACTTTTGTATTTAATTTTGGCTATCTGATTTTCATTTTGGGTCGGTTTGGATATTGGGTTTATTTATAGTGGGTCAGTTCGGGTGCAGAATTGAATTTTAATTCTGTCGGAAAACGGGTTGGATGCGGGTTTAAATATGATGGGTATGGGCGGTTGCGGTTTGTTAAAATCAGAACCGTGCAAGACCCTGCCCCCACGGTCTCTACCTGCATGATCATCAACCCTCTGCCCCGGGTATCTCAAGGCTCCGGATGTTGTAGGGCTGTCGTGGTTGACATACCTCTGCCAGATTGCATGGACATTGGGGGAGGCGGTACCCTTTGGAGTGGCAGACCAGGGTGATAGTCCCCATTTTTAAGGAAGGGGACCAGAGGGTGTGTTCCAACTACAAGGTAATCACACTCCTCAGCCTTCCTAGTAAAGTCTGTGCCAGGGTACTGGAGAAGAGCATATGGTTGATATTTGGACCTACGGACAGGAATCAAGAACCGGTTCCTTTTGAGAATGCAAACATACCTGTTTTTACTCTTTTATTCCCTTACCCAATGAGAATCGATAAGAGAATCAATAAGGAATCGGATCGATGAGCAGAATTGATAATGGAACAGGAATAGTTAAATTCTTATCGATTCCCAACCCTAGTTGGACCTCAGATAGAGGAGGAGCAATGTGGTTTTTGCCCTGGACGTAGAATTATGGACCAGCTCTATACCCTTGCTAGGCTGCTGCAGGGGGCATGGGAGTTTGCCCATCCAGTCCAGATTTGTTTTGTTTTGTGGATCTGGAGGAGGCTTACAACCGTGTCTCCAGGGGCATCCTGTGGGGGTACTCCAGAAGTATGGGGTGGATGGTCCCTTGTTGGTGGCCATTCATTCCCTGTACCAAAGGAGTGTGAGCCTGGTCCAGGTAGCCAGTAATAAGTTGAACCTGCTCCCAATGAGGGTTGGACTCCACCAGGGCTGCCCTTTGTCACAGGTTCTGTTCATAACTTTTATGGACAGAATTTCTAGGTGCAGCCAGGTGGGGGAGGGGGTCGTGTTCAGTGGCAGGAGGATCTTGTCTCTGTTTTTTGCAGATGATGTGGTCCTCTTAGCTTCATCGAGCAGTGACCTCCAGCTCTCATTGGGGCGGTTCACAGCCAAGTGTGAAGTGGCTGGGATGAAAATCAGCACCTCCAAGTCTGAGGCCATGGTCCTCAGCAGGAAAAGGGTAGAGTGACCACTCCAGGTCGGAGGTGCGGGGGTTCAAGTATCTTGTGATCTTATTCATGAGTGAGGGTAGAATGGAGTGGGAGGTTGACAGGCGGTTTGGGGTGGCATTTGATGTGGACACTAAACCAGTCCAAAAGAGCTAAGCTGGAAGGAGAAGCTCTAGATTTACTGGTTGATGTCAGTTCTGACTCTCACCTATGGTCATGAGCTCTGGGTAATGACCCAAAGAATGAGGTTGTGGGTACAAGTGGCCGAAATGAGTTGCCTTTGCAGGGTGGCTGGGCTCAGCCTTAGAGACAGGGGGAGGAGTTTAGACATGGTACTAGGTACGACACCATTTGGTTGTTTTCAGTTCTTCAGATTTTCATCATATCACCATCCTCCAGGGTCATTTATGGAGTACCACAAGGATCGGTCCTTGGGCCCATTTTATTTACACTGTATATGTTGCCTTTAGGTAACATCATTAGAACACATGGCGTTAATTTTCACTGTTACGCAGACGATACACAACTGTATTTATCATTTAAACCTGATCAGAACAGGCTACTGGACAAACTAAGTGCCTGCATCTGAGACATAAAGACGTGGATGGCTGCTAATTATCTTTTACTGAACCCTGAGAAAACAGAGGTCATTATAATAGGCCCTAAGAATGTGAGAGACTCCCTAACTGACCAGATAGTCACCCTGGACAACATAAGTGTAACCTCCAGCACTACCGTTTAAAACCTAGGAGTTCTATTTGACCCAGATCTGTCATTTAAAGCTCATATTAACCAAGCCTGTAGATCAGCTTCTGTCGACCTGCATAACATAGCCAAAATTAGGAATATTCTGTCTTAAAAACGATGCTGAAAAATGAATTCATGCGTTTGTCACGTTTAAAATCCTCCTTCTTACATATAAGACCATTAATGGTGTGGGCTCTTCATATCTTAAACATGCTCTGGTGCCGTACTATCAAAATAGAACACTTCAGTCTGAGAATGCAGATCTACTGGTAGAACCCAGGGTCTGTAAAAGTACAGTAGAAGCTCGAGCCTTTAGTTACGAAGTTCCTGTCTGACAGAATCAGCTCCAGCTAATATGAAACAGACCGACACAGTCTGAACATTTAAGATTAGACTGAAAACATTCCACTGCGAGAAAGCTTATGGTCAGACTAGCTAAAACAGACTGAACCCACAGTTCAGACTAATTAAACCAGACTAAATCCCCAGTTCAGACCAGTTAAACCAGACTGAACCCACAGTTCAGTCTAAACTCTCCCAGCAGTATTAATGCTGGTGGGAGTACAGATCACAGTCCTATCGTCGGTTTCTGGTTCTACCTACCACTTTATTCTGTTCATATAATTTATATTTACTTAGTCTGTTCATCAATATTCACTCGGTGTCCATTTAACCACTCCCCTCTGAGGGAGGGGCTACTGTTTCAGTTGTAGCCGCCTGGGGCCCAATGATGACAGAATCCGAGGTGACTGGATGGACCTCCTCGCCCCCTCGGATTAGATGGACCCCCTCATGTGTCCCCACCCCACTGCATCATAACAGACTCGAACTATGTCCATAAATGGACATCCATCAGTCCTGGTGCATCTACAGTCTGTCCATCCATGGGAGTGGATCTGTCCTACATGGTGGTTCTACTCAGGTTTCTCTCTTCCCACTGGGTTTTTCTTTGTCCAGAAGGAGGGTCTAAGGACGGGGGATGAACAGGACATTAATCCATGTCCTTCATCTACTGTTTATTTGACTGTTGATTGTTCCATTCTGTAAAACCCTGGGAGAAAACATTGTTGTGACACAGGGCTGAACAAATAAAACTGAACTGAATTTAATTGAACCATGAGCAGTAAAGGTCTGAACCAGTTCATATCGGAAACTAAATGGAACCCGGACCACTTTCTGTTTCTTGTTAGTTTCCAGGGGGTTTGATGGCACTAATATGATGACCATAGAACATTACTAAGAAGTTAAACCAATCATGTGGAACTACCGCCACCCCTCAACAGAGCATAAAACAATCCTTCTCTGAGGGTCTTAAAAAGTCGTGTCCCCAGTCATGTGTCCCCAGGTCATGTGTCCTCGAGTCAAGTGTTCTCAGGTCGTGTGTCCACAGGTCATGTGTCTACAGTTATTTGTCCACAGGTCATGTGTCACCATGTCATGTCCCTGGCTCATGTGTCCTCAGGTCATGTGTTTTCAGTCGTGTCCACAGTTAATTGTCCACAGGTCATGTCCCTGGCTCATGTGTCCTCAGTTTATGTGTTCAAGGTCATGTGTCCTCAGTCATGTCTCCAACAGCAGACTGAAGCAGAATACATCTTCACATTTTGAAACGATGATGCATAAACATTTTCAATTTGCTTAGTTTTTCTGAACCATTTTGTGCATCTTCAATTTGTTGCCTTTCATTTTGCTCACATTGTTCTGCTTTTCCTTCATGTTTCTGTCAGTTACATTAGGATGTGAGCCTGAGCTCATGGGTTGTGGAACAAACTGCTGGTTCTATTATTGATCAGTTATTGTCTGCGATGAACATTTAATGTGACAAGACCAATGTAAATAAAGAGACAAACAGGTTCGATTTCAGAATCATAGGAGATTTTAATCATAATCTTTATCATTCACCACCATCATCATCGTGATCATCATCAGTACAATCAGTACATTCTCAGCATTTCAGAGGAGAGTAGATTCATTTTATTTCATATAATATATTGAGTATCATCCATGTGGGTCTTTTTTAAATCATTTACAGAAGAATAAAGTTTCAGACTGAAGAAGAGACGCTGTGGTTATTTACATCATGAGACACACAGCGGCAGGAAATTAAAAGACAGAAGAAGGAGAGAGGGGGTAGTGGACAGGACTGCATTGGTCCTGGTCTTACAAGGTCTTGGACCTCCAGGACTGGACTGGCCCTGGTTTCAGAGGGTCTAGGTCCTCCAGGACAGGAGTGGCCCTGGTTTCAGAGGGTTTTGGCTAGGATAGCTTCACATAATTACTGTTAGCACTTCCAGCTTTAAAATGAAACCTGTATCTTGACAATTTTATATTTTGATAAAAGAATCCGTTTCCATGTGGAACCAACATCAAACTGTTCTATGACAAGAACATGCATCAACACCAAGACCAACAGAACCATGGATCTGTAGATCTATAGATCCGTAGATGTATGAATCTGCTGACCTCTAGATCCACAGATACATGATGATGCTTCAGGTTGGAGGGTTCCAGGACCCAGGATTCTGGGGTGTATGGGGTGCTGGTCTTGAGTCAGTCCTGTCACGATAGCAGCAGATGCAATGACTGTTGCCATGGTGACCAAACAGTAAATCAGAGGTCATTGTTGGATGTAAATACAATTTTGTTTGTGAGCTGACATTTGTACTAAACGGTGTTTGACTTTAGTTCAACATCAGACACGAGGACCATGTTTATCATGGGTTAGTTTTGATCAAAAGGTTAGGGTTAGAGTTAGGATTGATCAAAGGGAAAGGGTCATCAAACAATTAGGATTGATGAAATAGTTAGGGAAAGGGTTGATCAAAGGTTTAGGGATGGTCAAATAGTTAGGGTTAGGGTTGATCAAAGATTTAAGAGTGATCAAAGGTTTAGGTTTGATCAAAGGGTTACACTTGGTCAAAGGGTTAGGGTTGGTGGTACTTTCCAGAGAAGTTGAGGACTAAAGTGACTCATCAATATTCCGTAAGTATGCCTATGACTATTTATGGTTTGACTTGGCATCGATAGTAAGATTAATCCTCCTTCATCTGAACTTGGCAAATAGAGAATCAGATTCTCCTCTGATTCAGAGGGACACATTTCTTTATTTGATTTGTCCTTTCATTGGTTCTGAGGAGGAAGAGGAGGAGGAAGAGGAAGAGCAGCAGGAGTCAAAGCTGCAGTTCGACAGAAAAATAAAATAAAGAGATGTAAAGATAACACAAGATAAGAAAAGACAGAAAAAAATTCAGCTGTTTGACATTTCCTTCATCAACATGAGTCACCTGAAGGACGTCATCATCAAAATCATTATTATTAACATCTTCATCATCACCATCTTCAACATCTTCATCAGCATCATCTTCATTATCACCATCATTCATGATCAACATCATCTTCATCATCATTCATCATCTTTATCATCATCATTATCTTTATCATTCATCATCATCTTTATCATCATTACCTCCATCATCATCCTCATCTTTATCATCATCTTCATCAATCACCATCATTCTCAACATTCAGCTTCATCATCATTGTCATCATCATCATTATCAATCATCATTCATCTTCATCATCACGGTCATCATCATTATCATCAATCATTATCTTCATCGTCATCATCATCATCATCATTCATTTTCATCATCATCAGTCATCATCATTATCAGTCATCATCATCATCAATCCTTATCTATCTTCGTTATCATCATCATCAATCATCATCAATTGTTATCTTCCTCGTCATTATCATCATTCATCTTCATCATCATCAATCATCATCATCATCAGTCTTTCCACAGACTCCTGAGGCCAGAATCACTGATGTCAGACCGGATCAGAAACGATTGAACATACAGTGGTTGATCAAATCAGTTTGTCTGAATTATTGATAAACTGAATTATTGATAAACTCAATTATTGCCTGAAAGCTGATCAGAGTATGAATGTCAACATATGTGTCCCGTATGACCAGGGTTCTCCTTAAACCTGTAGTCCAGATCAGAGACCAGGTCCAGACCAGTTCACTTTAACCCTGCCCTTGCGTCTGAAATAAAGGCAGATTTCTTCTAAACCTAAACAGGTGCTCTGACCTGTGTTTCCATGGCAACTAGTGAGAAGGTGTACCCTGTAGCCCCTTTTCCCCTTCTGTTCTGGAATAATGTCCTTCTGTTCTGGAACACTCCCCTTTATTCTGTGCTGTCGTTGGTGTAAATGAAATGCTGGAACATGTGGTTCCACCTCTGGAACTCCTCTGGAGGTAGGAACAGACCCTGATAAAGGTGGAACCAGGATTCAGGAACACTGTGGAAAAGGAACACCTCTGGTTCCAACCAAGAAGGGAATGACGGACTGTGTGTGTGACCCCCACACCGGAGGGGGGGGGGGGGGGGGGGGGTTAAAATGTACAGTACATAAGTATAGGAACTCCACCAGACAAATGTGGACTGGGGTAGACTCCCACAACCACCAGCTGTTGGCACCTGGGGGGGGACTGTATCCATGAGAACATGTGTGGAACGGTGACAGACTCCAGAGGTTAACAACAAGTCACACCTGTCCGACCTCTCTTCCTCCTGTGACTGTGGAAATCAGACAGTGGAGGAAAAAAGGTGGATCACCATCTGACCTTTGACTTGGATCTACTGTGGAAAAGTGACTAGTGTCTGTTTTGGTTCTTTCTGATTATGTTCCACATGAACTAAAGACATGACCAGAATCAGTGTTACATTCCATAATCCCATCTGTCTCTGTCTACAGTGGGTTTATGTTTTGACTGCCATAGAACTGTTTGTCATAGTCTAGGTCACATGACTTAAGGTCAAAGGTTGTTTATTTCAATCAGCCAGTGACAGATCTTTCTCTCCCCACAACCTGTCTGTCCAGAACCAGAACTGAACCAGAATGTTAACCAGAACCACAACCTGAACCCGAACCAGCAACAGAACTAACCCTAACTGGAGATTAGAGTTGACCTAATGAAACTTGATCAATATAAACCTGATCCGTACCAGAACCCTGATCTATAGAAACTGGGTTCGTATCAGAACCTTGAAATCCTTGTCTATAGTTAAATGTCTTTTTTCTTTGGTGTTACTGCTGATCAAAGATATTCATCAAATATAATTAACTGCATTTTCTATAATCATTAAATAACCTGATGACAGTTTTTTTTTTTTAAAGTTTCATTTTTCAGGATTTTAAAACAATCAAACTTATTAAAATACTTTGTTTTCTACCCATTCTTAGCTGCTAGTTAACATTAGTGAAGAGAGTAGATGGTGCAGGTGGAGCTGTTCAGATAAGGGTTCAGGTTTGACATATGACAGACGACAAGTAAAGACATAACGTCAATGGAAAAAGACCAAACTCTGCTTTTGAGGAACATTTACCGTCCAACCAGTAGAACCTCCACCTGGATTCTTCGACTGTGGATCAGCTGATATTGACCCATTTGATCATATCATGAACTAAAACTAAATGTTACATTTATTTGACTGTAAATCCAACATGCAACATTTTCACACCTGTAGATCAGATCCAAGTGTGAATCAGGTTTCTGGTTTGGATCAGGTTTCCAGTGTGGGTCGGGTAGTTGAACCAGATCTAAGGAGAACCCATTATAGAGGAATAATGGTCATACAAAGACTAGCAGGATGACTCCCGTAAACCACAGGGTTTAGCGAGGCTGCCTCCAGCACTGCCACGCCCCCTGCTGATGCGTTGATGGTCATGCTGTGTGTGGAGCCCTGGAGCTGAGTGTTGCATCATGGGAGAAAGCTGTAATGCAGTCTGGATCCTTTTCTAGCTGCCTCGGGCTCTGGGTCAGGAAACAGGAGGTTCATGGCTTCATGCTAGGATGGAGTGGGGCAAGGAGGAGAGGGGTGGGGCAAGGAGGGGCGTGGCAGGGCAGGGTGGGGTGAAGAAAGGGTGGGGCAGGCTGTTAAACCCACAGTCTAGACCTGAACCAGGACTAAACAAGGGATGAGCTCACATGAACGGCAAATACCGTTGGCATTATGCACAGAATCCTGCTGATGTTCAGGTTCATCTGGAAACACAGAAAAAAAAAAAAGCAAAGCCATTGGGTTCTGAACCTGACAGGTCGCCGTGGCCCGTTTGTGGGTTTTGTTCTCATTTGTTTCCTCCTTTTATTTAATTTTCTTGGTGTTTCTTCAGTGTCAACAGTTTTTCTTGACTTTTAAGTTGGCAGACAGACAGCCATGATGGAGGACACGAGGGTCAGAGGGTCCAGGTGACCCTGCTTTTACAAGGACTGACTCTTAGGTAGAGGGGGAGTGGCTTGTGGTCGCTCCTGGTTACCTAGAGGAGGGGCTACTGCACTCGGAGGCAGGGCAACAGAACTGATGGGCGATGTCGTCATCATCCTCCTCTCTAAGAGACACACAAAGACACAAAAAAAGACATAGCAGAAGAAAAAGAAGATTGAAGGAGAGACCAGAGGAAAGACAGGATGAAAGACAAGAGGACAGACAGGAGGAAAGACAGGACAGAAGACAGGAGGACAGAAAGGATTAAGGTGAAATGTTCTTCATGGGTCAAAATTGTCCCTGGCTCATCATCTAAGGACAGATGCTTCATGTCGTACCCGTTTCTAATCTTTAACCAACTCTATGATGCTGCAGGATCACAGTTCAGTTCAGCTATTTGACTTGAACCCAGGAGATGAAGAAGAGTCTGATGGGTCAGTTTAGGTTTAGGTTTAGATTAGTTTAGGTTAGATTCTCACCCTGATGGAAGATAGAGGACAGTGAGGGTTGTAGTACAACCACTGACCATCTGATGGCAGCGTTTACAAACAAACAGAGTTTGCGGCGGTGCATCAGATCCTTGTGGCACCTCCAGTGTGATGGGTTCTGAGTCAGAGGTGGATGTGTGGGAGGTGGATGTGATGGAGTTGGAGGTGAGGGAGGTGGAGGGGTGGGATGTGAAGTGTGGGAGGCGGATATGTGGGAGGTGAAGAAAGTGGATGTGTGGGAAGTGGAGGTGTGGGAGGTGGATGTGTGGGAGGGGGAGGTGAGGGACATGGATGTGTGGGAGGTGGAGGTGAGGAAGGTAGACATATGAGAAGTGGAAGTGAGGGAGGTGGATGTGTGGGAGGTGGAGGTGAGGAAGGTAGACATATGAGAAGTGGAAGTGAGGGAGGTGGATGTGTGGGAGGTG
>JAQQZY010000027.1:4145440-4170366 GCA_030068375.1 Ostorhinchus rueppellii | reverse complement strand
TAGATAGATAGATAGATAGATAGATAGATAGATAGATAGATAGATAGATAGATACTTTATTAATCCCAAGTGAAATTCAAGTTAGAGGTTAGAGGGTTAGGGCTAGAGGGTTACTGGGTTATAGGGTTAAGATTAGGATTATAGGGTTAGGGTTAGAAGTTAGAGGTTAGAGGGCTAGAGTTAGCATTAGAGGTTAGAGGGTTTGGGTTAGAGGTAGATGGTTAGAGGGTTAAGGTTAGAAATTAGACGGTTAGGTTAGGGATTAGAGGTTTAGAGGTTAGGGTTAGAGGGGTTAGAGGTTAGAGGGTGAGAGGGTTAGGGGTGAGAATTTTAGGATTTAGGGGTTAGGGTTCTAGGGTTAAAGTGTTATGTTAGGGTTTGAGGATAGAGGGTTAGGGTTAAAGGGTTAAGGGTTAGGCGTTCGAGGGTTAGGGGTTAGAGTTTAGAGGATTTCGTTTATGGAGGTAAATATAGGGGTTACAGTGAGGGCTTTGGGTTAGAGTTGGGGTTAGGGGATTAGGGTTAGGTTTTAGAGTGTCAGGGGTTGCGGGGTTAAAGTTGAGGTTAGTGTTAGGGCTTAGGGTTAGAGTTAGGATTAAGGTTATGTCTCCATGGATGAGTTTAAAATATTGATTAGGTCTAGGGTTAGAGTTGCATTTGAGTTAGAATTAGGGTTAGAGTTTGGATTAGGGTTAGGGTTAGAGTCAGAGGGTCAGGGTTAGTTTGAGGGTTAGGGTTAGATCTCCATGAATGAGTTTGGAATTCTGGTGGAGCAGCAGCGACTGCAGGATTTGGACTTTTATTGGCACCCTATTGTTTTGAATAATCCAGATGTTTTATTTATAAAATCCCAGCAAATGGATAAAAATTAGTAAGACAAGATGACTATGTGTTTTTGGTTCACAGATATTTGGTTACTGTGACTGAGTAAAGAAAACAGAAAACTTCTGCGTTTCAGCAGCTGGACTCTTCAATATTTTTTTATGGTCCAGTTCATTCTCAATAGTTCCTGTGTAACTGACTAAATGAACAGCTGATTCATCAACTGAATAATTATGGCTTCTAGTGAGTTTATTCAAGTGTAATGTTCTGGGTTTCTGGTGTTTTCGGGGCTCACATGAAACTCAGACAGAACCCATGTGATTCTAATAACAGCTGTGGGAGTGGGTTGGTGTGGATGGAGGTCAGATGGTGTTCGTCATCGGCTGAATCAGTGTTTTTCATTCCTCCTCCATCATTAATGCTTCCTGTTTATAGACCTACCCACCTGTCACAGGTGGACAACACTGACCGCTTCACCAAAGGCCTCGCCCTTTTCTGTTGGACTCATTTATCAGCTCAACATCCATATTAAAAATTAGATTATTTTTCCTATAAAGGAACAACTATAACACTTAAATATGATATGACTTTAACACACTGTAAAACTGTAAAACACACTGTTTATTGCAAGAAGCTCTTTGTTTTGTTTATTTTAAAAGAAAGTAAAGTCTATTTATTTATAAAATCCTGATTTTCTGTTTAAGTTAAAAAAAAGAAGTTTCATCCGAACTGATGAAACAGCCTTACCAGCGTGAAAATATTCTTACAATGTGATAAATCCTTTGTTCATAAAGTAAAATTTACAGATATTCTCAAATGTAAAAAAAAATAATGCAAGAATAAAGAAGTGTGATCTTCAATGTGAGCAAAAGTTCAAATAAAATAAAAGTAATAGATTAATTAAAATCCACTGCATGTTTTTAATTAAATGTGTGGTGCCACTAGGGGGTGTTTGCAGATTCAACATTTTATTAACATTATGTTCTGTGACATATTTTGATTTAATTCCAATGAAACACACATATGTGATTATTATACATTTTTACTATTAATGTAACTGATAGTTGATCAAATGAACTTAACAAGTAAACTAGAGAATCCCAAATTTCAAACCTAAACCCTAAAGTAGAAACACTGAAACACAGCTGATCAGTTGTTGGATCTGACAGGTGGTCAAGTGCTCAGCACTACAGGGGTTCAGGTCTCCAGAGGTACAGGTATACAGGGGTGTAGGTCTACAGGGGTTCAGCTCTAAAGGGCTTTAGGTCTAAAAGGGTTCAGGTCTTCAGGGGTGTGGGTCTACAGAGGTATAGGTGTACAGGGGTGTATGTCTACAGGGGTGTAGGTCTAAAGGGGTTCAGGTGTACAGGAGTGTAGGTAGGGATGGGATTCGATATGAAATTAACGATTCCGATTCCTTATCGATTCTCATTGGGTAAGGGAATTAAAGAGTCCAAACAGGTTTGTTTGTATAACTGGTCTTTTATATTTCCATCTCTACACAGAATATATAACATATACAGTATGCACAAATTATGAGAACAGATGACACCAGGCCTGGTTTGGGAGGGGGCATACAGTGAAAGTGAAACTAAAGACGTTTTACTAATTCCTCTACTGCCACATTACTACTACGTAGAAACCAGCTGGACTCGGCCTATCTCCCATTGTTGTGCACCTCATTTCCTTTCCCTTCCCTTGCCTTTGGAAACATGTATCGGAGGGGATATGACATTTGTTGGCCGCACCAGAATTGGAACTCGGCTCAGATGATGTCCTGCTGCAAGATTCACAAGTGGCTCTAGGTATTGAATCAAATTAATCACATGCTGCATGGACAAATGTTGGAGCATTTGGAAGAAATGGAAGCTTTGACGAAGTGTTCGAAGTGGACCTGGTGTAATCTATTTAGACCGGTCCAGCCTCAACGCCATGTTGGCAATGTTCTGACCGAAACAATGCAGGGTACGCATGATGTCATTGCGCATGGCAACAAAGGCAGAATCAATGAGCAGAATCGTTAAGCAGGCAAATGATTCCAAGTAACTGAGCTACTAGGATCTCAAAAAGTTCTCAAAAAGAACTGCTTTTCGATTCCCATCCCTAGGTGTAGGTCTACATGGTTCCAGGTGTACAGGGGTACAATGAAATCAGAATTTCTGGTAATGAATGTGCAAATTGAATTGTGTAAACTACTTTAAAACTTTATTCTCATCTCTGTATTGAGTTAGAGTTAGTGTGTTCTTACACTCCTTGCTGGGTCAGGGTTAGTGTAGTTTTAGACCCTGTGTTGGGTTAGGCTTAGCATGTTTTTACACTCTGATTTGGGTTAGGCTTAGCATATTCCTACACTCCGTATTAGGTAAGGGATAGTGTGTTCTTACACTCTGTGTTTGGTTCAGGTTAGCATGTTTGCAATGGTACGTTCCCATTGCTGAGTGCAGAAAGTCTGCACATACACACACTACGTGATGTATCTGCGCTCACCACACACACACACAATACATACACGTCACACACACACACACACACACACACACACACACACAATACATACATGTCACATACACACATGCCAAAACATTCAAGTCCATTTCAGGCTTTCTAGTTTTACTCACAGCCAAGAACATAGTTTTTTTCAGGCCGTTTACGTAGTTAAGACAAGGGTGCACGCTCGCTCGTAAGTTCTACACACCAACAAACACACTCATACTTCCCGGTCACCATGCTGTGTCCATGTTGCCCGCAATCAGACACCAAGTTGACCAACCAGGGGCGTAGCTACCTCCGACCCTTGAAGGGGAACGCTGAGCAGGAAAATGTTTGAACTAATTATGCATTTCTCTTTAGTAGAGAATGTTTTTTGTTGTACCTACAATAGAGGTGTTGAAGGGAGTATTTTTCCTGTTTTTTGTTTCCGATGTTTATTCCTTTTGTGTTTTCTGAACAAAATAATCATGTTTAAGTGATTACTGATTATGTGTCACGCCCAGTGTGAGGGGCTTTTTCTTTAAATGTTGGCCATTTTGGCTTTGAGTGTCAGTAGAGCTGATGGTGCATTGGCCTAGTGCTTGTTTGGATGGTCTATGTTATTTTTACATTTTTATTTCTATTGCCACTGTAAATAATGACACAAGATTTGGGAAGACTAAAATAAAAATCCTTTAAAGGAAGTCCATTTTCCTTTACTTTTTCCCTTCGATTGTTCGACTAGTCATCTTAATTCAGAGATAAGAGCCCCGCTACATATGGTGTCAGAAGTGGGATGGCTAGTTGATAGAAGACTTTTCATCTATCAAGAACAAGGACAGCTCTGCGTTTACAGCAACAACAGCTGCAGCGGAAGTGGCAGCAGCCAGCTATGACCCAGACTGGGAATCAGCGTAGTCCTCAGAGAGGGAGGATGAACAATCGAAGTCTGTTCCAGTAGCAGTGACCGATACTGAGTTGGACCTCATGGACCTGATGAGAGCTGTTCTAGCAGCCCAGAGTCAGAGAGAGGAGGGTCTTCTGGCTGAACAACAAAGCTTGCAAACTTCTTTGTCACAAGCTGGGGGTGCTGCTGCATAATCACACTAACTGCTAGCAGTCCACAGTTGGAGCTACCTACACCGACACTCTGAGAGCGTCACCTGAGTACCTCAGCGGAAGTCCTCTCCAGCTGCCAGATGCCAACAGAAGTTCTGAACAGCCAAAGCCTGAGTGGAGACCTCAGGTTAAGTCAAAGATCCCACCATATCAGCTTGGGGAGGACATTGACAATAATTTATTGTGTTTTAGTTATTCTCAAGGGTGGGAAAACCTGATAAGATCCCAATAAACCAGGGAACAAACTTCACCTCCAAACCATTGCAGCTCTTCCAGAAACAACTGGGCATTGCTGCAATCAAGATCCACAAACAGATGGCCTTGTGGAGTGGTTTAACCAGACCCTAAAGAGAATGCTCCATAAGTTTGTAGATGACACCGGCAAGGACTGGGACTGCTGGTTAACATTTCTACTCTTTGCATACTGCAAAGTTCCACAGACTTCAACTGGGTTTTTGCCACTCGAGCTATTATATGGTTGGGATGTGCAGGGCCCTAGATTTACTACATAAGGGTTGGGAAGCCCCAGCTGCCATACAGAGTGACAAAGGGATCTTGAAGTTTGTACTGGAGATGAGAGAGCTGCTTGCCAGGTACCAGGAGGAAGCTGAGGTGAACTTGCTTAAGGCACAGAAGAGCCAGAAAGTATGGTATGACCAACAGGCCAGACATCGTGAGTTCCAGCCTGGACAAAAGGTCCTTCTGCTTCTTCATCCAACCACAAGCTGCTTGCAAAATGGAAGGGACCATACACCATCACTAGGAGGTTGGTCCGGTCACCTATGAAGCTTGTCATCCCGATAAGAAGAAGGCAAAGCAAACCTATCATGTGAATCTCTTGAAAGAGAGGAAGCAAGGAACAGACAAGGTCCAGATGAAGGTGTTGATGGCCAGGAGGGTTGAGGAGGATGTTGGACCTGAGACCTTCAGTGCATCCTCTGGTCCTGTGCTGGCCCATCTAAGTCCTGATCAAGCAGCACGGCTACATCGAGTGTTCGAGAAGCTGCCATCCTTATTTGTAGTCAGTCTGGGCAGGACAACTCTGGTGAAACACGTCATTTGCCTGAAAGATGTGCAGCCAATCTGCTAACATCCTTATCGTGTCCCACAAAGGTTGGTGGAAAAACTGTGGACTGAGGTAGAAGAGATGCTGAAGTCTGGGGTGATTGAGCTGTCCACCTCAGAATGGTGCAGTCCAGTGGTTATTGTCCTCAAGAGGAATGGTTCCCTCTGGATCTGCATTGACTTCAGGAAGTTAAATGCCATCTCAGAGTTTGATACATTTCCCATGAAACAAGGTGATGATTTGTTGAAGACTGGAGCTGCCAGGTTTATTACCACCCTCGATCTGTGCAAGGGACACTGGCAGGTTCCCCTGGAGGAGTCAAATCGACAAAACACTGATTTCAAGACACCAGCTGGACTGTTCCAGTTCAAGGTAATGCTCTTTGGTTTGCATGGAGCACCTGATACCTTGCAAAAGCTGACTGATCGAGTGCTCCAGGGATCCAACCACTGCAGTGTTGCATACCTAGATGATGTAGTGATTTTCAGTAACTCTTGGTTGGAACATATGCTGTATGTCTCTCTGGTTCTTGGGAAAATCCAGGAAGCAAGATTTATGCTAAACCCAGCCAAGTGTTGTTGGTCCCAGCACAAAACTCTGTGAGTTGGGTACCAGTTGGGAAGAGGGGAAGTGCACCCACAAGTGGATACAGTGGGTCAAAGGAGTACCAAGATCCCTTGGAGTCTTTGAAAAGATGCTTGTGTTCTTCACCTGTGCTCAAAGGCCCAGATTCCAGCAAGAGATTCTGGTCCAACTGAATGCCTCAGCGGTTGGCCTTGGAGCGGTCTTGGCCCAAGGGGATGCTAGAGAGGAGCATCCAATTCTGTACCTGAGCCACAAGCTCCAGCCACATGAGACTAGATACTCAATGGTGGAGAAAGTGGGCCTGGCTAATAAGTGGGCATTGGAGAGCCTACGATACTACCTGCTAGGCTGAGAATTTGACCTGGAGACAGACCACCAGGCTCTGACTTGGATTAACTCTATGAAAGACCACAATAGTTGCCTTACCCAGTGGTACCCTCTCTGTAACCTTTCAAATTTGGTATTTGCCACCGAACAGGCAAGTCCAGTGTGGTGGCGGACTACCTCTCCAGATTGCTGCACATTGCCAGTCTCCCAGAGGAGGGGATGAGGTGACGGCGCGTTCCCATCGCTGAATGTGGACAGTGTGCGTCCACGCGCGCACACACACACACACGCACACACACACACACACTACACGACATACCTTCACTTGCCACATACAAACAATACATACATGTCACACATGCCCACTGCCACCTGCCAAACATTCAAGTCCGTTTCAGGTTTTCTGATTTTACTCATTGCCAGGAACATAACTTTTCTTCAGGTCATTTACATAGTTCAGATGAGGGTGCACACTTGTAAGTTCTACATACCAACATACACACACTCATACTTCTCACTTACCATTCAATGTTGTGTTCATGTTGCCCGCAGTCAGACGCCGAGTTGGCCAACCAGGGGCGTAGCTACCTCCGCCCCTTAGAGGGGAGTGCTGAGTGGGAAAATGGTCACCTGACTGTTTAATTGATCGTTTGAACTAATTATGTTTATTTCTCTTTAGTAGAGAATTTTTTTGTTGTACTTACATTGAAGATGTTGAAGGGAGTATTTTTCCTTGTTTTTTTTTGTTTCCAATGTTTATTCCCTTTGAGTTTTGAATGTCAGTAGCCCTGATGGCGTATTATGGGTGCCTGGTACTTGTTTGGATGGTTTATGTCATTTTTACATTTTTATTTCTATTGACACTGTAAATAATGTAACTAGATTTGGGAAGACTGAAATAAAAATCCTTTAAGGAAGGCCTTTATCCTTTGTTTTTCCCTTCAATTGTTCGACTAATCATCTTAATTCGGAGATGACAAGAAGAGCTCTGCTACAATGTTCTTATGCTCTGTGCTGGGTTAGGATTAGCCTGTTCCTACACTCATTCTTGGGTTAGGGTTAGCGTGCTCTTAGACTTTGTGTTTGGTTAGCGTGTTCTTACACTCCATGTTGGATTGAGGTTAGCGCATTCTTACACTCCATGTATGGTTAGCGTTAGCATGTTCCTACACTCTGCATCGGGTAAGGGTTAGTGCATGGCTACACTCCATGCTGGGGTAGGGTTAGCGTGTTCCTAAACTCTGTGTTGGGTTAGGGTTAGTATGTTCTTACACTCTGTGTTAGGGTTATTGTGGTCTTACATTCCATGTTGGATGAGGGGTACCATTTTCTTACACTCTGTGCTGGGTTAGCATGTTCTTATGCTCTGTGTTGGGCTAGGGTTAGCATGTTCTAATGCTTCATGTTGGGTTTGGGTTCGCATGTTCTTACCCTCCGTGTTGGGTTCGCGTTAGCGTGTTCCTACACTCCGTGTTGGGTTAGGGGTAGCGTGTTCTTACACTCCGTGTTGTGTTAGGGTTAGCATGTTCTTACACTCCATATCCATTTAGGGTGAGCATGGTCTTGCACCCAGTGTTGGGTTAGGGTTATCATGGTCTTAAGCTCTCTGTTGGGTTAGGGTTAGCATGTTCTTACACTCCATATCTATTTAGGGTGAGCATGGTCTTGCACCCAGTGTTGGTTTAGGGTTAGCATGGTCTTATGCTCTCTGTTGGGTTAGGGTTGGCATGTTCCTACACTCCATGTTGGGTCAGGGTTAGCATGTTCTTACGCTCTGTGTTGCATTAGGGTTAGCGTGCTCTCTCCATGTTGAGTAAGGGTTAGGATGTTCTCACACTCCGTACTGGGTTAGGGTTAGTGTGTTCTGACACTTTATGTGTGGTTAGTGTGTTCTTACATTCTATGTTGCGTTAAGGTTAGCGTGATCTTGCACTCTGTGTTGGGATAGGGTTAGCATATTTTTACAGTCTGTATTGTGTTAAGGTTAGTGTGTTCTTACACTCAATGTTGCATTAGGGTTAGCATTTTTTTACTCTCCAGGTTGGGTTAGGGTTAGCATGGTCTTGCACTCCATGTTAGGTTAGGGTTAGCGTGTTCTGACATTAAACATTTGGTTAGGGTTAGTATATTCCGACATCAGGTGTTGAGTTAGGCTTAGCATGTTCTTAAACATTTGGTTAGGGTTAGTATATTCCGACATCAGGTGTTGAGTTAGGCTTAGCATGTTCTTAGCATGTTCTTGCTCCGTGTTGACTTAGGGTTAGTGTGTTCTCACACTCTGTGATACTGTACAGTCAGAACATACTGCTGCTAAATTATGTGCATTTTTGTATAAAACTGTAAAACCAGGAATAAAACAAACCACTATGTGCAGCTTCAGTTGAAGTTGGTTGGACTGAACAGTTTGGATCTAAACAGTTTTTCTGTAAAAAACAGATATGGGGTTTATTGGCCTGTGTACAAACCTCACCTGGTTGGCTATTACTCAACACATCATTCACTCCACAGTGTTAACAGTTGTCAAATTATGATCAGCTGCAAGTATTATAAGTAAAAGACAACTTAATGTGTTTTTACAAGTGCAACAAGCTGTAGTTTGACTTGTAATTTGACATTGTAATTTTTTATTCGTAGGACATTAATGAAGGTAATTAATTAGTAAATGTCTTGAGGGTGAGGGTCTACTCACAGAGAAAAATTCAAATTAAAGTGACATCATCTGTTCATTAGTGTTACCGTGGTGATGGAGGCTGCCTGACCATCCTGACTCTACCCACTCGTATCCATCACCTCTCCATCGATCTGTCCTGACTCCACCCCTTCATCGATCACCCCTACACCTGTCTCTCATGAATAAAACCTGGAAGTAAACCTGGCAATAGGCATGAGTGACTGTAATGGCCTCATTACCGTGTGGGCTTCAGGAGGGTGGAGGCAAGATAGACTGTTGGAGGGGTGATGGGTGGAGGGGGTGGAGTCAGGACGGACAGGTGTAGGGGTGATGGATATGAGGGGGTGGAGTTAGGATGGAAAGGTGTAGGGGTGATGGATATGAGGGGGTGGAGTCAGAAGTGACAGGTGTAGGGGTGATGGATATGAGGGGGTGGAGTCAGGAGAGACAGGTGTAGGGGTGGTGGATATGAGGGGGTGGAGTCAGGAGTGACAGGTGTAGGGGTGATGGGTGGAGGGGGTGTAGTCAGAACGGACAGGTGTAGGGGTGATGGATATGAGTGGGTGGAGTCAGGATGGACAGGTGTAGGGGTGATGGATATGAGGGGGTGGAGTCAAGAGAGACAGGTGTAGGGGTGATCGATGAAGGGGTGGAGTCAGGACAGATCGATGGAGAGGTGATGGATACGAGTGGGTAGAGTCAGGATGGACAGGTGTTGGGGTGATGGATGAGGGGGTGGAGTCAGGGCGAACAGATGGAGGCTGGTTAACTTTGATGAGTGTGAGAGGACTGAACCATAAGATGTAACTGTGACTGTGGGGGCAGGTGTGAATTCTCTCTCTCTCCCTCCCTTCTCTCTCCCCCTCCCTTTTCATCTTCTCTCTTTTTCTCTCTCTCGTTCCCTCTTTCTGCTCTCTCTCTTCTCCTCTTTCCCTCCCTTTCTATCTCTTTCCTCTGTCTGTCTGTCTCTCTCTCTTTCTCTCTCCCCCTCCCTCTCCTCCCATCCCCCTCTCTCTCTCTCTCTCTGTTATGTTTGGGTGTTGTGTTGTTTTTATTTCATTTTAACATTCATTATATTCTGCATATTCTAACGTATGCCTCACTGCCTCTACATGTGTTAAAGCTGGACTGTTTCTTAAGTTAATAACATACTTTATGATCACACATACCTGTTTCCTTTCTCACTTATTCATTAGGTCAATTTACCATATAATCCAAACGATGTGACCCACTTAACAGTTCTGATTCTGTTAAAGCCTGGAGAAGTGATAGATTTATTCCGTCATGAAACCAGATGGAACTGGAGGCATCGGACTCCGGGTTACTGTGTGCATTTGGCCAGCAGAGGGTAGTGTGGTTCAGAGGAGGGGGACAAACGGAGGTGAAAAGGGGGACAGATAAGAGGTGAAGAGGAGGACAGACAGAGGTGAAGAGAGGGACAGATTGGGTGAGGGAGGGACGGACAGAGGCGAAGAGGAGGACAGATGGGGCTGAGGAGGGGGACAGGCAGAGGTGACGAGGAAGACGGCGTGAGGAGGGGGACAGACAAGAGGTGAAGAGGGGGACAGATGGGAGGTGAGGAGGGAGAGAGATGGGGGTGAGGACGGGCACAGACAGGAGGTGAGGGGGGAGACAGATGGGGGAGAGGAGGGGGACAGACGGGGGTAAAGACAGGGATGGATGGGGTTGAGGATGGGGACAGAGGTGAAGGGGGGACAGATGGATGGGGTGAGGAGGGGGACAGATGGGAGGTGAAATGGGGGACAGGTGGAGGTGAAGAGGTGGACAGATGGGGGTGAGGACGGGGGACAGACGGGAGGTGAAGAGGGGGAAAAACGGGGACAGACAGATGTAAGAGGGGGACAGATGGGGGTGAGGAGTAGGACAGACAGAGACAGACGGAGGTAAAGATAGGTACAGACAGAGGTGAGGAGGGGGGGCAGACAGAGGTGAGGAGGGGGGGCTCCGGCCCTTACCTTGCCTGCTCGTGGTGCTTGGCGGGGGGCAGCGCGCAGGGAGGCTTGGGCAGGCGGAGGCGCGCGGGGCAGCAGTACTGATGGTAGGTGGCGTGGCTGTTAGGAGGTAGGCTGGAGGAGTAGAGAGAGGAGGAGGAGGAGGAGGAGGTGGAGGAGGAAGGAGTGGTGATGCTAGGAGGGAGGTTGGAGGAACGACAAGAGGTGGTGGTGGCAGAACAGGCGGAGGAGGAGTAAGACCTGACAGGAAGAGGAAGAGGAGAGAGAGAGGTCGAGAGGGAGAAAAAAAGAGAGAAAAATAAAGTCAAGAGAGAAACAGAGAAAGGTAGACGACAACGACAACAGCAAACAACAGCAACAACAACGGACAGACGAGCACATAGAAACAAGTAGCATTAGCATTAGCATTAGCATTAGCACAGTTAGTTTACAGCTCACTGTCATCAGCAGCATTAGTGTTTAACAGTTAATGCAGAAGCAGTGCCCCCACCTGGTCTGAACTGGAAACAGGGACTGTTCTACATCTTAAACCACACCCGTCACCAGCATTTAGCAAAAATTTACTGCATTTAAGGGCTCATATTTATTAACGACACATTTCTTAGTCTGTGCTTCATTCCTTTGTGTATTTGGACCCTAATAGTTCAGACAGTGTAACTAGAGTGCTAATGGTGGCTAACATCAGGGTTCTCCTCAGGATTTTTTCCTCATGGTTCTCCTTAGGGTTCTCTTGATGGTTTTCCACAGGATTTTCCTTGTGGTTCTCCTCATGGTTTTCCTCGTGGTTCACCTCAGGGTTCTCCTTGTGGTTTTCTTCATAGTTCTCAGGGTTTCCCTTGTGGTTCTCCTCAGGGTTCTACTCATGGTTTTCCTCGTGGTTCTCCTCAGGGCTGTTCTTGTGGTTCTCAGGGTTTTCTTCATGGTTCTCCTCAGTGTTTTATTCATGGTTCTCCTTAGGGTTCTACTCATGGTTTTCCTCATGGCTCTCCTCGGGGTTTTTCTTGTGGTTCTCAGGGTTTTCTTCATGGTTCTCCTCAGGGTTTGGCTCGTGCTTCTCCTCCAGGTTTTCTTCATGATTCTCCTCAAAGCTTTCCTCCCATGGATTCTATGTGCCCTGGCATGTTATTGTATGAACAGTTCTGTGGGGTAGGTGGGTGGATGGGTGTGCAGGAGGGTGTGCTGTGGATGTGTGTGTGTGTGTGTGTGTGGTGGTGGTGGTGGTGGGGGTCAGTGTTGTAGTGTTGCACTTCTGTTTTTATTTTTCTGTCCAGCACTTTGTGTTGCATTTTTTTTGTATGAAAAGTGCTTTATAAATAAAGTGTTGAATGATTGATTGATTGATTAATTGTGGTTCTCCTTGTGGTTATCCTAAGGGTCTTCCTCATTGTTTTCCCCTTCATTCTCCTCAGGGTTCACCTGAGGTGCTCCTCCAGGTTTTCCTTAGGCTTCTTTTCAGGGTTCTCCTCGTGGTTTTCCTTGGGGTTCTCCTCAGGGTTCTCTTCAGGGTTTTCCTTGTGGTTTTCAAGGGGGTTTTCTTTAGGATTTCTCCTAATGATTTTCCTCATGGTTCTCTTCAGGGTTATCCTCATGGTTCTCCTCTGTATCTGTTAGTCTATCTCTATCTGTCTGTCTCTGTTTCTCCTTCATTAGCTGTTGAGCTAATTACACTTTTCCTGTTCAGTCTGACTAATATTACCAAAAGCAGAAGTATTTTAAAACATTATTTATGTTTATTACTATTAAACACCAAAATTCATTGAATTAAGGGCAGAAAACATTTCATTTAGAAATACTGGTGACTGGCAGTAGTACTTTGATGTATAGGATATATCCATGTTTTTGATACAGATCAGGTAGTGACATCTATTACCTTAGTAGCATAACAAGTAGCACAGTCTTAAGAGCTTAAAGTTAGCATACAACAACTTACCAGTTAGCATGACCTTAGCACACAGTATTAACTGCAGCAAACAGCATTTAGTATTATCTATTCATACTGCCATACCACGATAACATACATTCACAAGGGTTAGCTCAGCAATATTATTAGCTCATGGTTAGCACTAGCAGTTAGCATCACAGTGGTACATGTATAGTATACAGTGAGTCAGAAGAGTGAAGATGATGCACAGATAAAGATAGTTTACAGGGGGTGGGGAAGGGGTTATCACTAGCTAACGTGTGATGCATAGCAGCATAATTACAGCTGTGATTGTAGTTAAATGATGATTTGTCTAAGTTGGTATCAGAGACCACACCACCTTCAATATGGACCACGCCCTCCTCCTCACCTGGATCATGTGTAAACCTGAGGTAACCGTGTCCTAAATCAACTGTGATTCTACACCTATATAAATTATTCAATTCAATTCAGGTTTATTTATATAGCACATTTAAAAATAGCTTCTGTTGACCAAAGTGGTTTCAGAAATGCATCAATGAAAATCAGTAACACACAACAGCATATCAAACAGGTCATAACATAACATAACATAACATAACATAACACACCAGTATACAAACTAGTTGCATTAGGCTGTAGCACTAGGCTGTATGATAGCATCAGCAGGCAGCAGAGCAAGCACCCTGAGGGCTTCTTCATTGTGGCTGGAGACTTTCATCCCACCAATTTAACGACTGTGCTGCCCAGATTTTACAATAATGTTGACATTAAAACAAGGAAGGGCAAAACTCCTGACCAGGTCTACACCAACATCTCTGGAGCCTACAAAGCCTGCCACTCCCCTCACCTCAGACACTCAGACCATCTTTCCCTGTTCCTTACACCAGTTTACAAGCCCCTCACCTACAAGTCTAAGCCACAGTACAAGTCTGAGTTGCTTTGTGAGTACAAGCCAGTGCTGGACTGAGGAGGCCACACTCTTTACAGAACTGTTGTGATGACACCATATGGGAGCTCTCTGAAGACCCAGACATTGGGCTGCACAAATCCTCTGGACTGTCATGGATTGGTTTCTGCACGGACAATGTGACACCAAGGAAATGGGTAAAAATATTCCCCAACCAAAAACCCTGGTTTAACAACAGGAAGGCTAGAGCAAACCTGAACAGAGGTACCAGGGCTGCTAAGACAAAGTACAGAGAGCAGATAGAAGCCAACTTTAAGGAAATAACCCCTGCTCCATGTGGAAAGACATCCAGAACATTACAGACTACAAACAACAATGCAACACTCCCTCCCCCACCGACACCTCTCTCCTGGACCAGCTTAACGCGTTCTTCGCCCGCTTTGAAGAGGACAGCTGACAGACAGAGGACACACAGCCGACACCATCGGAGTATGATCAGTCCCCCATCATCCAACAACACCAGGTACTGTGAGTCCTGTATAGTATCGACAGGCACAGAAAGGCACGAGGACCAGACGGAGTATTAGGGGGATGCCTAAATTATGTGCCCAGCAACTTGCTGCAGCGTTCACCAACATCTTTAAATGTTCACTGGAACAGGCCAAAGTCCCCATTCTCCACCTACATCAGGATGCTGTTTGTGTATTTCAGCATGACATTTAACTCCATCAGCCCCAGCCAACTGATCAACAAGGTGTAGACACTGCAACTTTGTGCCTCACTCTGTCTGTGGATCAAGGACTTCTTGACTAACAGACCCCAGCATGTCAGGATGGGCACCTCCACATCCTTCACCACCATCACCAACACATGTTTCTCTCAGGTTGTCCAGTCTTGTACACAGTGTACACCCACGACTGTGTCGCCACTCTCAGTTCTAACACCTCTGTCAAATTTGCTGACAATACAACCATTGTGGGGATGATCAACACCGGTGGCAAGGCACCGTACAGAGAGGAGATCCATCCACTGGTGGCCTGGTGCAGTGACAAATACCTCAACCTCAACACCAGGAAGACTAAAGAAGTTATCATTGACTTCTAGAAGACAAGGACCACACTGCACTCAGGCCTGAACATCAGTGGGGAAAAAGTGGAACAGGTCACAAGCTTCAAATACTCAGACTTCACATCTAAGAGGACCTGGAGTGGACTATGAACACCACCCGTATCGTTAAAAAGGCCCAGCAGCATCTCTTCCGTCTGAGAACACTGAAGGAGAACAGATTCCCCACCTCTGTTGAAAAACTTTTACCATTGCACAATAGAGTGTCCTGACCTATGGATGTATAGTATGGGGTGAGGGATGCACTGCAGCCGAGATAAAACTGCAGTAGATTATCAAGACGGCCCAGTGGATCATTGCTTCCCCACTCCCACACCTAGCAGAAATCTACCCAGCTGTCTTCTTCGACGGGCCACAAAGATCCAGGATGACCCCGCCCACCCAGGACATTCTGTATTCTCCAGCCTCCCCTCTGGCAAACCTAGAGTCATGAGAGCCTGCACCAACAGGATGAAGAACAGCTTCTTCCCCATGGCTGTGAAAAGACTGCTGCAGGAACCATGATCCCCCACAACTGCACTTTATTATTTGTTGCTTATTTATGCAAGTATTAATATTACAACTGTGACATAGCTGCTATGAGAGATTATGCTAAACAAAATTTCATTGTACTCTTATGTATAATGATAATAAAGCTTAAACTAGTATAGTAAGTGAACCAGGACCTCTTGCCTTAAGAGTTTTTGAATGCCATGGTGAAGAGGTGGATTTTCAGTTTGGACTCAAACTGTTCTTTAGACTGAGAGGACCGAACAGATAGAGGGAGGCAGAAAAGCTTCTATCTATTCTAGATTTGAGCCTGGCTTTAACCACAGCCAACAGGAGCTGATCAGCTGATCTCAGGCCCTGGATATGGTGTAAGGCTCCAAAAGCTGGGTCAAATAGGATGTCTACACCCCTGTGTGGTGTAGACATATACAAACAATCAACAAGATCTGAAATTGTACACAAAAGCCAACAGGAAGCCAATGTAGGGTGCACAGAAGAGGGGTGATCTGCTTAGGCCATTGTTTTTGTAAGGAGACAGGCTGCAGCATTTTGGACACTGTAGTCTCTGAACAGAGCCCTGATCTACCTGGTCCAACTCCATGGACAGAGAATTACAGTGGTCCAAAAGTGAGGTCACAAACGTATGTACTGGCCTTTAAAAATCGACACGAGGAACATACAACTTTATTATATATATTTTAAGTCTCAAACGACAAAAGCTGGGCTTTGTGACAATGCTGATCTGATTATCAAACTTGAATAAAGGATCTACAGTCACTATAAGATTTAGTAGGAGGACAAAGGACCAATCATACCGTCCTGTTCACGTGGGGCAGGGGTCACTAACCCTGGTCCTTGAGTGCCACTATCCTACATGTTTTACATGTATCCCTCTTCCAACACAACTGATTCAAATGATAAGCCTATGATCAAGCTCTGCAGAAGACTGATACTGACCATCAGGTGGCTCTTAATGGCCAGAGTTGCTGACCACTGATGTAGGGGGTTAGTTTGTCCAAAGACCACAATCTCTGTTTCATCTTTCAGTTCAAGAAGTTGGTGTGCATCTATGACTGTACATGTGAGACAGTCCTGCAGTGTTTTTTTAGGGATGCACCGAAATGAAAATTCTTGGCAGACAAACAGAAAATGAAGAAACCAAGGCCAAAAGCCAAAAACCGAAACACCCAAATAAATTATTATGCCAATTATTAGTACCATTGCATTCATGGCTACGACTGTGTACTAACCTCACTAAAATCAAGGCATTGCAATTCCATACATTAATATTAATGCTTCAAAGAATAAATGAATTACAAAATTATGAAAATATTTATTAGCACTGATATTACAACGATGCACAATATAAAGCAAAATTCAAAATAAAATGTTTAACTTGACCCCACTCAGATGTACATTAAATAGCTAGAAAAGCACTCTGAGTGCAGACATCCGCCAAGGCAGTGTTTGTACTTTCCTCCACTTGATGGCGTTGAATGTACAAGTGACCTCACGCCCTATCTTCAAAAGATAAAGAAACCTTTAAAAAATTCCTGGATCCAGACGGTGATCCAGATCACCACCAAACTTTAATCACTTGTTCCTTGTTCCATTTCTAACAATTCTTGAAAATTTCATCCATATCCGTTTAGAACTTTTCAAGTTATTTTGAGCACGAATAGACAAACAAACAAACAGATAAATGGACACACGCCGGCAAAAACAGAACCTCCTTGGTGGAGGTAATAATACAGGCATATAACTGACTGAAATATCTGCAGTTTTAAGCTCATGGGCATGAGTTGCAACAACATTAGACAGCTCAGATGAACACACGTCTGAGAAATGTCGTCTGCTTGGCATGGCACAATGGGGCTGCTCGATCAGCCTACGAAATCTCACATCCTCTACGAAAGAGAATGGCTGATCATCTAAGGTAATGAATTCCATAATTTTTGTGTAATGCCCTTTGCCTTGGCAACATCACTGGAAAACTTTCTTGCCTTTTCAAATACGTCCACTGCAAACGGAGTGGGCATGCTCAGAGCGTTTTCCTTTTCTGTGCCACCTTCTTCTCATGTTCAGAAATTCTGAATACGAGAATCAGAATGGCGATTGGGATGTCTGGATTTCAGGAGATAAATCAAACCCAATGTGGAGAAACTCTTTGCAGATTCACCTCCTCTTGAAATTTCAGTGTGAGATGTTTTACAAATCGCTATCCGTGGGTCTTTCTCAGATATACTGAAATACGTCTGCATTGCAGACATGTTGGCCCTTGTCCAGGCAAGCGCGTGATAGTTGTGGTTTTTGTTCATCACCACAACATCCTGTTTCAGCCGTGCTGTTTTGGTGATAAAAGTCTTTTGGCTGAAAACCAAAAATGGCCTTTTGGGCCATTTTTGGTGGCCGAATTTTTGGTGCATCCCTGGTGTTTTTATTGTGGACAGGCTGTAACAGGCAGATACAACTAAATATCATCTGCAACGTAATGAAAAGCAACATGTATTTTTTTTAAAAAAACAGACCCCAGTGGAACCATACACAAGGCAAAAAGAATAGGTGCGAATATAGAACCCTGGAGAACACCATAGTCACAGACACATAGACACAGAGGAGGAGTACTGACCAAGATTTATGGAAAAACTCCTGTTTGTCAAATAAGATCTTAACCCCTGAAGTGCAGTACCCTTAATGCCCATATGTGTCTGTAGTGAAAGCAGAAGGATGCTGTGACCCACCATGTCAAAAGCTGCTGACAAGTCAAAAAGCAATAAAACGGCAGATTTCCCTGAGTCAGCAGTTAAAGGCAGGTCATGAAAAACCTATGAAAGGGCAGTCTCTATGCTATAAATTGATTTAAAACCAGATTGAAACTTTTCACCAATTTCATTAAAATCAAGGTTGGCCTGCAGTTGGTCATAGGCAACCTTCTCTAAAACCCTCGACACAAGGGGAAGCTTAGATATTGGTCTAAAATTAGACAGCATGTTAGGGTCAAGATTACTCTTCTTATTGAGAGGCTGCACCACAGTATACTTGAAGGCAGTGAGAAAACAACCAGTCATCAGAGAAAGTTCATTATTTGGACAGTACAAGGACCAATACAATCAAAAACATCTTTAAACAACCAGGCTGGAATAATGTCCAATGGACAAGAAGATGGCTTCTGTTGTTAAACAATCTTTTTCAAATCAGGGAGAGACACTGGCTCAAAGCATCCAAAGGCAGTCTGACAAACTGATGGGGCCACAGGGTGTACAACAGAGAAAGGTGATGTTCCAAGAGCAGAAATTTTATCCCTGAAAAACTGAAGGAATTTTCCACAAAGTACTGAAGAGGGCACAACAATGTTTGAGTCGCATGGAGTTAGAGATTTCAGACTGTTAAAAAGCATCCGACATTTATGGTAATTTCTAGATTTAAGATTCGACAAAAAGTTACATTCTGCAGCTTTAACTGCCTTCTGATATTCAGCGAGACTGTCTTTAGCACACGGGAAGTCTCAGTCTCAGTCTAGCTGTGGCTGTGTCATAGGCTTCATGCAGTTAAACCTAAATAGGGCCACTGTGTCCAAAACCTCCATGCAAGCATTGTTAAAATGAGAGAGCACTCTGTCCGGAATGGAGTCATGCGAGTCACCTCGACACAAAACTTCAAACATGCTAAAAGCTACGGAAAACAAAGACGCAGTCTGGGAATTTCTCAGACCAGACTCTGAGACAGCGCAACAGTACAGCAACATGATCTGAGAAATGCATGTCTCATATGTCAGTTAGATTTACATTCAAACCAAAGGATAACACCAGGTCCAGGGTGTGCCCTTTATCGTGTGTTGAGCCTGACTGAAACTGAAGGAGTCGATCAAGTTTAAGAAGTCTTTAACCAGAGGTCTGGATTTGCAACAGTCATGGATGTTAAAATCCCCTGTTATTAAAAAGTGATCATAGTTCAGTGATAAGGCTGTGAAGAAGTCACTAAAATCATGAATGAAGTCTTTATTGAACTTTGGAAGGCGATATACAAGAGTGCACAGAACTGGAGAACGTTTGATGCTCAAAGGTGGGAAACAAATCTGTCTGTACCTGCTGACAGATGTAGTGGGATTCGGAAGCTGTTGCCAGCCCTCCACCTCTGACGGTGGTCTGAGGAGTGTTCAAATGAAAGCATTTGGTGGGTAAAAGTTATAAGAACGGGGTAGACTCAGCAGCTTGGAGCTTGGAGTTAAGTAAACTACAGTTAATTAAACTACAGTGGTACATTAAAGAGATTAAAGATTGGATGAACAACAATTTTCTCTGTTTAAACTCAAACTAAACTCAGACTAAACTTAAGTCACAGTGTTTAAACTCACACTAAACTGAAGTTGTTGTGTTTAAACTTTAAACTAAACCAAAATCGTTGTGCTTGGGCCTAATACTATTATGGGATGCAGTGTCCAGTGAAGTGGTCTTTGTGGGTGGTGTTACCATGGAGACCTAAACTACTGTGATGAGTCTTGTCCTTCTTTTAGATCAGATGTATCATTTCAGTCCCACATTAAACATATTTATAGAACTGTCTTTTTCCATCTGTAGAACTGGACTCAAATCATACAGATTTGTACAGAACGATGCAGATCAATGAGTTCATGCTTTTATTTAATCCACACTAGATTATTGTAATTCACTTTAGTCAGACTGTCCCTAAAAGTCTGTACAGGCCCTAGAACCAGGACCACAGAGCGACTAGAACCATGACCACAAACTGACCAGAACCAGGACCACAGATAGACTAGAACCAGGACCACAAACTGACCAGAACCAGGACTACAGACTGACTAGAACCAGGACTACAGACCGACTACAACCAGAACCACAGACTGACTAGAACCAAGACTACAAATTGAGCAGAAGTAGGACCACACAGCAATTAGAACCAGGACCACAGACTGACTAGAACCAGGACCACAAATTGAACAGAACCAGGACCACACACCGACTAGAACCAGGACCACAAGCTTGCTAGAACCAGGATCACAAACTGACTAAAACTAGGGCCACAAACTGACTAGAACCAATGTCAGACCATATTTGTCTTATCTTCTCTGCACTCACTCCTGTTAAAGCCAGGACAGGTACTCAGATCTTCCTCCTCACTTCAAAGTCCTTCATGTCCAGACCAACACTAACTCAAACCCAGACTAACCCTAACCCAGACTACCCTTAGCCCTAACCCTAACCCAGATTAACTTTAGCTCTAACCCTAACCCAGACTAACCCAGACTAACCTTAGCCCTAACCCAGACTAACACTAACCCTAGTCCAGACTAACTTTAGCCCTAACCCAGACTAACTTTAGCCCTAACCCAGACTAACACTAACCCAGGCTAACACTAATCTTAACCCAGACTGACCCTAACCCAGACTAACCCTGACTAACCTTAGCCCTAACCCTAACCCAGAATAACCTTAGCTCTAACCCTAACCCAGACTAACCCAAACCCTAGGACCAGAATGTAGACCAGAAGGACTGGGATGTAGGCTAGAAGGATCAGAAGTATCAGTATGACTGGAATGCAGAAAAGAAGGACCAGAAGGACTAAATGTAGACAAGAAGGACTAGAAGGCCTGAAAGGTCAGGATGTACACCAGAAGGACCAAGGTGTAGATCAGAAGAATCAGAAAGACCAGGATGTATACCAGTAGGACCAGGATGTATACCAGTAGGACCAGGATGCAGATCAGAAGGATCAGAAAGACCAGGATGGACACCAGAAGGACCAGTATGTGCACGCGAAGGACCAGAAGGCCTGAAACACCAGGATGTACACCAGAAGGACCATGATATAGATCAGAAGGATCAAAAACCAGGATGTAAACCATGTTATGAGTTGGTAAAACATTAACACCATGGTGAGTTTAAAGTTTTATTGTTTTTTCAACGAACAAGTAGGGAAAAAAATAATATTAAAAAATAAAAATAAAACAAAAAAATCTTTTTAAAATTACAACAAGAGAGGGATTCATGTATCTTCAAGAGGTGAGGGTGCAAAGGATAAAATCAACAAAATTAAGCCCACTAGGACCATCTATCTAACATGGGCCAGAGGAAACATTCACCATTCATGTTGTTCCAGTTTGTCTCAGTCTCTGGGGAGTGTAGGGATTCTACCAATAGTGTCCATTATGTCCTTCCACAGCTGCTGTTCCTTATTACGCATTTCTGAAAGATTCAACACAGTTCTTTCCATAGAGATCATCTTCAGAAATGTTTGAAACGAAAGTCCCTTTGTCAGATGATAGACATCCTTCCAGTTCATTGCTCTCAGTCTTTTCGCTGTCATGTATCAAGTTGTTGAAATTTGTTTGAGTCTGGATCCGGTTTCTTCACCAGTATAGTTCAAGAGGCACAGTACTGGGTCACAACAAGCAGTACATCTAAAAACCTTTCCCATGATTTGTGTAACATTTTCCCCAAAACGTTTTTCCTCAGTACAGGTCCATACCATGTGATTAAAACATACCTTTCTCTTTTTTACAATGCCAACAAAGATTGGAATTAGATACACCCATCCTATGCAATCATACTAGACTGAAATAAATTCTATGTACAAAATTATAGTTGATAAGCTTGGGGTTTTTTGGGTTTTTTTTTGTTGTTGTTTTTTTTTTTTACTAATTTAAATACTTTATGAAGTGTTTTCTAGATATGGTCCCATACTTCAATTCTGAAAGATTTCCCTAAGTCAGGGACTGCATTTAAAGCATTAACCCCATTTCAGGGGGTATCTAGAGTTAAAAATGATATAATACTTGTACACATTTGGAAGGCTTAGGCCCCTCTTTTCCCAAGCAACATATAAATTATTACAGCTAACTCTGGGAATTTTGTTGTTCCATATAAAATTCTTTGAATAATGTACTTAGCTCTTTAAAAAAGCCTTTGTCAAAAGCCAGAGGAATTGCTGCCATAAGGAAAGTTACTCTGCGTAGGATATTCATCTTTAAAATATCTATTCTATCCCAAATAGTTAGAGGGAGAGATTTCCATCTACCAATGTCATCTTTGATATTGTTCATAAGTTTTTTCAAATTAAATGGGGCAATATCATCGATGTTAGACTTCAAAGTTAAACCAAGGTAACACATTCCATCAGGTGTCCATTTAAAAGGCAAGTTAACAAGCTGCAGTTTATGGCAATGAGTATTTAAAGGTAAAGCTTCAGATTTATCCCAATTAATCTTATACCCTGAAATAGCTCTGAATTCTTTCACGGTGTCTACAACATGTTTAAGGTATGTTGGAGGGTCTGACATTGTTAACAGGATAGCATCAGCAAAAAGACTTATTTTCATCTTGGTTACCAGGGTTAGGGTTAGGGATAGGATTCCTCTGATCCCTTGATTTTCTCTTCTGAGTATGGCTAAAGGTTCTAGAGACAAAACAAAAAGCACAGGACTCAAAGAACAGCCTTGTGGCATCTCTTGTCCAAGTTTGAATGATTCCGACACTAAACTGTTTATAATTATTCTGGCTTTGGGATTTGAATACAACAGTGAAATATAGTTTATGAAATTTGGATCAAACCCAAATTTCTTCAGTGTTCAGAGTAAAAAATAGTTTTTTGTTGTGAGTTAGTGTTACATTAACACCATAATGACTTCAGGCTCACAAGTAAATGAGCTTTACAAGGATCCATAAGATACATCAGTTTTAGCTGTTCCAAAAGGATGCCATGCCTATAGTGTTGTTAAGGGCAACAGTTGCAAATGAAGAAACATGTTGTCACGGTAACAAGGTCTACATGTGAGTGTGTTTTAAATAGATTCTCCATCTACAGAATACGTCAATAGAAAAATAGATCCATCCAAACATGTCAAAAACATTCATTTCATTCACAGATGTGAATGGTTAGTGCTTGTAATTCAGTGATATCCAACCCCATTTAGGGTTGGGGTTAGATATAAACACCTGGTTTTAGGGTTGGGGTTAGATATAAACATTTGATTTTAGGGTTTTAGGTGAACAACAGGATATCCAATATAAATATAATCTACATTGTAAATATGAATGAATAGTTTCTTCTGGATTGTTTGGTTTGTGTATTAATGCAAATATAGTCTGGTCTCTTCATATTTTCACTCAGATTTTTAATATGCGAATACACAGTTTGAACACTCAGTGCCTCTAGTTGTTTATTTTATTCTTGGGCTACATCCTCACTCATATGGTTTTATTTCAAACTGTATTTTCTTCTACATGATGTTTTAATAGTTTCAGAAATCATCTCCATAAGTTTGAAAGTGTCTGAAACGTGTCACATGACCAGGAGACTGACTGGACACATGATCACATGATTATGATGAAAGACAGACCAGCTGTAATTCTGTATCATGTTGAATTAACACTTCTTAGTAAAACCTCATGACAGCCTCAACTGACAAGAGGCCACATAGTGACTGATTTGGACCAATCACATAGTGAATGTGTGTCACTATTTCCAAAACACAAGTGACATGGGGATGGTTATTGTGTTCAGTTTGCCCAGTGTGGACCCAACAGAAGTTCTATGTTTAACATAAAAATGTACAGGTACAGACACAACCTTCGACTGTTTTGTGGTCGTGTTCCACTTTTCTTTCATTTGCCCATATATTTTCCTGTGCAGTGCTACACATGCTCAGATGGACCCCAGGGTGTCGTCCTGTGGCTTTGGGTGTAATTCATCACCTCTATTCATATCAGCCATAGCCTAGTTTCCGCCGAGTGCTCTGCAGTGAGACAGGGCTGAATACTAACTCACAGGTGCTGCTGTTATTTAACCACAGCTCATTCAACAAGCCTGCGGCATCTGCATCGCTGCAGCACGCACCTGAACACCTCCTCCCTGCTGCATTCAAGTGTCAGTGCAACAAAATCCTGACACCACAAAAACCACGACCACAGCGTCTTATCATTCCATCTTCATGCATCCACCATGTCCTGGAACATTTTAAGGCAGGAGAACACTGAAACTGGCTCCAGTCTGAAACTGGTCCCACCCTAAAACTGTCTCCACCGTAAAACTGGTTCCACCCTGAAACTGGCTCCACCCTAAAACTGGCTGCCCCCTGAAATTGGCTGCCCCCTGAAACTGTCCCCAGATTGAAGCTGGCTTCCCTCTGACACTGACCCCACATTGAAACTGGCTGGCACCTGAAATTGGCCCCACATTGAAAATGCCACCCCCCCTTCTGAAATTGGCTCCATCCCTGAAACTAACTGCCCCCTGAAACTGTCCCCATCCTCAAAACTGGCTGCCCCCTGAAACTGGCCTTCAAAAGGAGTAGACCAGCCTTAAGAACCACCAGGTGGAGGTACATCAGCTGACAGAGGTCATCAAAGAAGAACATGCAATCAAAGCTGCTCTACCTGTCATATATGTCTCTTGGTTCTGGGTTCTGTCCTCTGGTAAATGGGTTGGTGTTTCTTTAAGTCTGCTCTGTTCT
>JAQQZY010000027.1:4060227-4070300 GCA_030068375.1 Ostorhinchus rueppellii | reverse complement strand
CACTGTGGTACCCCATGGTGTGGAAAACAGAAAGTTCACACAAAGAAAAGAAGAGACATTAGTGCACGGCTTTGCAATATGAATATTGCACACTTTAGTATTGCAATAATTATATTTTAACCTAATAGATATTTACCTAATAGATCAGATGAAATGTTCTGTTCTTTATCTTTTATCACTAACTCTAAAGCTAAGCTGGTAGTTTTTCTGGCTGAAAACTAGCAAAAAAAAAAAAAACCCAAAAAAGGCAAAACTCTCTGCTATATGAAGAAACTGAGACATAGTGATAGAACAATGGATCCATGCACCTATTGTCCCACTAATTAAATAAACACTTACAACATATATGACATTAAATATAATTATCTACCTACTTCAGTGTAAATAGCTGGCATGTGACTATTTGCTCCCAACTGTAGTCAGACACTGCATATTTTCAACAAAATGCATTGCAGTATGACACTAGATGACTTTGAAAAACTGTACTTGCAAAGAAGGAATCGGTGTTTTAATGATCAGGGTGATTTGCATGTGAAGGGTGAAGTACATGTGTATAGAAAATAAAAACGATGATTAAACCTGTACGTCTAACTGGTGATGTGGAGTTTTTTTTTTATTATTATTATTTGCAGAAAGACTGTCTATCATGTAGTTAAGGTGAAAGGGTCGTAAAAGTATTTTATTAAACTACTAAAACTGAAAAAAATTAAAAGGGAATCAAAGGTCTCCCATGTCAAACGCCTGTGTCTTTTTTACCCACTACAGAGAATTACACTATTGTATGGATATTATATTGTGTATTTCTGGTGTGCATGCTCAGTGTGTGTTGATGATGATTCTATCTGCAGCTAGATCAATCAGGAAGGCTGGCTGACTTTGAAAAGAAACTGACACTGCTGTCTTTTTTTTTTTTTTGGACAGATTCTATGTTCACCTTTGTGTCCATAGCCCTGTTATTGTATAGACCAATGAATGCATGATGTTTGCATGAGAGTGGGAGGCATTTTTGCTGTGCATGCTGTGTGGGTGTGAATAGCTGAATAGCTGCTCTATGGGTATGTTCACAAATAGAAACTGCACAAAAACAAAAAGTTAAAAGGACCTCTTACGAGTCTTGGGATGTGATTTAATTGTAACTAATCCACAGCTTCAAGTACGGACTTTAATTTGCTTTAATGACTATTTATTTATGACTATAATGTCTTTTAACACTGTTATTTATTCATAATTGGTTGCTTGACTAGTATTGTTGTGTTTGATGTTCTTTTTTGCACCCAAACTCTACTGTACACACTTCAGCAATTATAATAAAAGGCTATTCTATTCTATTCTATTCTATTCTATTCTATTCTATTCTATTCTATTCCTGGTTGACTCAGATATGAACAGAGTCATTAAAGTATCTACTTTATTCAACACCATTAACCCATAAGGACCCAGCTGGACTTTTGAGGCACTTCCCAAATGAATTTTTCTGTCTATTTAACCTTTCCTAAACGATTTATTACCATTTATTGTAATATTATCTTCTAAATTAGCATTTTTTCCAATTAAAATCATGTGTTTTCTGCATTTAATTAACTGATCATGTAGTTCAGGGGTGTCAAACTCATTTTAGTTCAGGGGCTGTATTTACCTCAATATGATCTCCAGTGAAAAAGTATTATAAAAATAACAGTGAAAAAAGTCAAATTATGTTACGATAAGGTTAATATCTCCAACAGTCCATTAAAAATCTGAATAACAGGAATAACTTGAAATGTTTCAAGAAAACCAGGTGCATTTTACTCATGTTCTGCCTCAGATTATCAGTTTATCATTTACACATGTACATTACAACTTACAATTACACAAAACTTTTAGTATCAGGCAAAATATTGATAAAAAAAAACCTCAAAGATTTTATGTTTATATTTTTTCAGTTTTTTCACATTTTTTGTAAAAGGACAGTTCGTAAATGTAAACATTTTCATGTAATTTTACTTTTATTTTATTTTTTTTACACTAAAACAAGGAGAAATTTCGCATTTTTATTATTTGTAGGCTATTTCCAATTGTATTTGTCTGGTTCTGCTCCACTTGAGATCTAATTGGCCTGAATGTGGAACCTGAATTGAAATGGTTTTTAAACCACTGATTGTTCATATCTTCAGTGTCATTTTTGCATTTCACAAATTCATCCCACAGGCCGGATTGAACCCTTTGGAGGGCCAGATTTGGCCCCCGGCCCACATGTTTGACACCTGTGTGATGTAGATGATCATAAAAGCTCTTTATTATGGCTATAATCAGTTTACAATAAAGCACAATGCACTTTATGACTGCTGTTGTCGGTCTTAGGTGCTTACTTTTATTTAGTTAGGTTACTCATTTACATTCAGAGTTGTTAGTTTGCATAGTTTTTTAGATTTGCTTAATTACATTTGCTGTTATATTATTATATAATTATAAATGCTGTAACTTATGTTTTAATCTATTTTTAAAGTATGTGTTTGTTTTTATCATGATCTTAAAATGTGTGGATGTGTTGTGAGCCATGTTGAAGATGAATTTCTGTCACCATTTAGGACAAACAATAAATCATTCTATTCTATATTTATTTAGACTCCCTTTATAGATTTTTTAGACTTGTTACAGTTTGTTAGATATGCTTAGTTATATTTATAGAGGCTCCTTACTTAACCCTCTCATGCATAAATTATGAGAGTCTTGATCTATATTTTTTTCCTGAGTGTTTTTTTTTCCTCTTTAGGTATGAAAAAAACCCAAAACAATGTTATTAAAATTTTTCTTATGAACCTACTTTCAAGGAGTTGTAAAAATGTCCACTCAGTTGGACACCATGTGTTTAGTTTTGTTTAGATCAGTAGATGCCTTTGGTCGATGGTGGATTTCTGGGTCATTGTGGGTTAAATTCTCAAAATTATTCCATACCCCTGAAATTACTTTTCTTTTTTTTAACCAACAAAATCTATTTTTTCCTCATCACTCATTTCCAGGCAGTGGCTTTGGGAGGGGAGGGGGGTGGTTTTATGCTTATTTAATAAAAAAAAGCTCAATAAAACTGCGGCTGGTGGTCTGCAGCGCATGCATGTTCTTAAAATCGGAGTAAATCATGTTATCTGACAGACTTCTCTTGGAAATGAGACGTGCATGCTTCCCTTATGTAATATGCATTAAAAAAAAGCTGTAGCATCACATGTTTGTGTTCATCAAATGTCCTGTGGTGTGGATATTGCACAATGAGAGCCCTATTGAATTGCAAAAACACAAAACTACTTAAAAACATGCTTAATGCAAACAGTGTCATTGTGCAGATTCCCCTGCCTTAATGAATGTAAAGCACACACAGATAATGGTTCTGTTGGTGTGAAGTAGAAAGGGATATTATCATAATGTATGGATATGTAGCTCCCCTTTGTTGAGACCTTTATGACACTGAAACACTTTGCTGCACAGGCTACTGGGTTTTTTTTTGTGTGCTCTTTTTTCCCCCCTGAGCTGCCACAGATCCAGCTTTTTCAGCTCAGTTTTTGCCGATAACGAACCCTATCACCCTCACAGGCCTCCCCTGTGGCGCAAGGAAATAGACTTCAGGCAAAAACGGACAAGCGGATGTTTGAAAAATGGCCACTGAGCTTGTACAAATCCTCATTTCTGTGTGCTTTTTGTCTCATCATTGGAGACGCTGCACTACATGGGTAATGAACCTTCGTCGGTTCCTGGATTCTCCAAACAGAGCAGCTGCAGAAACAAAGCTTGTGTTTTTTCCTTGTATCTTAGGGTACCAAAACAACAAAGATGATGCATTGCACTCTCTTGATTTCATAAGTTTCTTGTTGTTGTTTACATGCATTGTAAAAACTTAATAAGCTACAATTACAGATGCTTTTTTTTTTTTTGGCCTACAGGCACTGAGTTTTATCTTCGGTGTTGCAATAAGATCTCTGAGTGGTGAAACGTGCATCGGCTCTCCAGGGCAAAGAAAGCTTTTTCACTGACTAATAGCAACATAAAAAATGTATGAGATGTAGGAAACTATAGGGTGATATATAGCAGCGAAGTACAGAGAAACAGAGCCAGATGGAGGAGACAATGTCAGAGAAGATGGATGAACAAAGACAACAGATAAAAACACTGAGACAGGGAGGTGAATAATAGATTAAAAAAACAAAACAATAGAAAGAAGAAGAGGTTGGGGTGTTAAAGAATATAGTTTATAGGTGTGGTCGGACCAGTGTGGAAGAGATCTGACATCAGATCAGTAGGAGGGCTTAGGGGAGTTGTCGACCTCAGTTACTGTCATTTACTTTGTCCCTACAGTATGTCGCAACCTCACTATTATCAGGAACACCCACCTCCTGCACTGCAGTGGAAATAACACTGCACACAACAGAAGACAATCCAATTATGAGTCTGCAACTGCATTAAGAGCTCCATCTACACGGGTTATGCACATTTTTACTAATTAACTGCTGGGATTTCTGGGTAAAATCTTGACTTCCCTGACACATCTGTGTATGTAAAGTGTATCACAGTAAAAGAACAAGGTTTATGGTTTGGTAGAAAAAAATAAGCTATTGATTTACATAAGACGCGCTAGTCTTTAGGTTATTTTAACAAGTCATCATGATCATATATAAATATTTCTGTCTGTATCAAAATACCACTAGAAAACAATGACTGGATGGATGACAAAGACATCCATCGACAACGCTGTAAAATTTATTTCCAAGCCAACATGCTGATAAGGAAGTTCTCAATGCAATCTTACTGAAGTGTTCTCTGTTCAGAACCTACATCACACCATTATATACTGCTCAACGGTGGTCAAACTATGGGAAGATGAGTTTGCAGAGGCTCAAGGTCTCCTTTAATGATGCAATGAGGCTGCTGCTCCATGTCCCTCAGTGGCATAGGTGTGTCAACTATTGAGGCACTCTTAACCTTTTAAAGTCCTCACCAAGAAAAAAAGCGATGAAAAAAAAAGTTCTTTACATTTTTTTTATTTCCTTAGGCCACTAATAACAACATCAATCAAATTTTTTTTATTTTTAAAGAAAATAGATATGTGTTATAAACATTTATTATAGATGCTCTAGACATATGTTCTAGAAATGTACCACTCTACTGAGCGGTACCAAGTGGTAGAGATGGCTGACACAGGTGGAATTAAGTAAGATGTGTTTTTCAATAAGATATAGGGAGCCATATGGTTGAGTAGAAGGCTCAAGGGTTAAGAAGCCTGATGTTTAGTTTTATGTGTCACCTGGATAAATCAGAGAACCACATAATAGAAGCCCTAGTCAGGTCCTGAAAAGCTGCTGTCGTTTCACTTCAATAATGAGAAGGCATTGGTCTAATAGTCTTCATATCTTATAATGTGCATAAATTCTGTATCTCCTTTTTTATGCCATTTATTTTTTATATTGTGTGTATGATGTAGGCTTGTGTTATATGGACTTGTGTCTGCAATAAAGTTTATTATTACTATTATTCAAACAATATATTTAGTATTTAATGTGAACTCCCTTTGTACTTAACACTATCTTGAAGTCTTCTGTGTATATCATGACATTTACTGCAGTAATGTTCAAGTATTTTACACCGTGTCACTTTAAACGAGTTAAACGTCTCATAATTTTTAAATTACTTTTTGTCATAGGGACACAAGTCACACTAAATACGGACTTAGTTCTGATTTTTGAGTGTGTTGTGATCATTTTTGTGCACATATCTACAGTATGTTTTTTGTTAGACACTTGTAAATACAGTCATATCCACAAGTATTTGGACAGTGTAGTTTTATCTCTTGTATCCCTCTGATTGTCCGATTGCTTTTGAGCCTCAGAAAATAAAGGAATGACATGAAAAATTCATAAATGGTTGATGCAATATTTTTTGTTTAACCCCTTGATGAAAGCTTAAAGTCCACACTTCACTCACATCTAGATGGTTTCATTACAAGTCCACTGTGGTGTCATACAGAAGCAAAACTGCAACACTTGTGTCACTGTCTAAATACAAATGGACTTGATTGTAAACATGTATGCTAACAACCCTGGAAAAACAATGAAGCTAAAGCTAATCTAAGGCTATGTTCAAACAGCAGGTCTTAATGCACAATTCAGATTTTTTTTGGTGAAATCCAATTTTTTCTGTGCTTGTTCATATTACAAATTAAATGCGACTTCTGTCAGTTTTAAGTAAGAACTGAATGCAACCCTGAAGTGACCTGCGTGTGCAAGAGGTCCTGACATCGTACTGGACCATGCAGCATGCGCTGTGTTTAAGGAAGTAAATATGAAGGTCATCTGGTACCAGTGTGTAGCACTGATAAAGTTTGTCTAAAACCGAAGTCAGCACCAGTCAAATAATTTTAATTATTAGATTAAAAAAGAGAGTCAGGTTTTTTTTGCTGTGGCTGCTACGTCTGTACGAGTATTTGAATGTTGGGTCGGAGTCAGGAGGGGTGGGATAGTGAAGTTGGCAGCTTCACTGACACACACTTCATTCAGAATTTTAAATGACAAGAAAAACGCTGAAATATATCTGTGCCCACCTCCCCATAACAGTCTCATGACAAGACACTCATCTACAGTGATTTTAATGACGTAAAGGTCGGATAAATGCGACCTGGCTGTTCAGATTGATGTCGCATTGCAAAATATCCAATATGTATCTGATTTAGTACCACATATGAAAGTGGCCTAGGTCGGATTTAAAAAAACTGGATATGTGCTGTTCAGACGGTCTTTAAAAGGTCACCTACAGGTCAAATAGCGGCAAAAAGTCAGATTTGGGCCACATTTGGCTGCAGCCGGAACGTAGCCTAAGAATGTACAACTGTACCTGTAACACCTTTTTGGACATTTGACAGCCATGTTTAGATCATATTCTTACACCAAGTACTTAATGTAGTTGTCTGTATTGACCTTGTAAACTGACTGTTTTTTGCTGTTTCTTTTGGGACACACAGTTACTGAACCAAGACTTGACCAACTGAACCAACCTCAGATCATAAGATTGGCCCCACAGATTTGTACTGTTGGCACTAAACACTTCATCCAGCTCTCTTCTCACTCATCAGATCACATGACCACAGTTTGATCTCATAATACAGTTGTGGAAATAATTATAAGACCACCCTTGTTTTCTTCAGTTCCTTGTTCATTTTAATGCCTGGTAGAACTAAAGGTCCATTTGTTTGGATAAATACACTGATAACAACAAAAATAGCTCATAGTAGTTTAATTTCAGAGCTGATATCTGTCCATTTAACACATTTTCTGGATAAAAACCAAAATCACTTCAGTTCTTATATCAGTATCTGTGTCATTGTACTGACAAAAACAGTGCTTTTACACATTCTATGTTTTCTTTTCTGTCTGTTTTAGTCACATGATACACAGAAGTTAGGACTGGATTGTATAACCATTATTTTTGATGACTTTAAATGGTCTAATAATTTTTTCCATGACTGTACATTATATCAAACCAACAATTGTATCAGAAATTAGAACCTAGTAACTCTTTTACAGTTGTCCTAATCTTTTTGTCCATACAGTTTATGTGGCTTAAGTCTCATAAAAAAAAGTTGGCTTTCATAGCTTATTTTTATAAATATGTACAAAAAACAAAAACAGGACACAATTTTTAAAAATGCATTAAAAAAACATAACTGAACTTCTGAACAAATTCAGCCAAATATACGCACTATTACAAAGGTATTTCTAAAACCAAATCTTCTGACTTCCTGTGTTTATTTGCTGTGTTTATCCTAAACACATCCTTATTTTCCAGGTATTTCACACTTAAACCCTGTACCTATTCACAGTCTGTACTTGACTGAACCCAATGGGATGGATTAACATAAGGATTTGTGGATGGTTCAATGAGGTGTGAGCTGAACTATTGATATTGTCTTACAGGAGGTTAATCTCATGTGTCCATGCTTAAAACAACATGATTAGAGCCATTCAGTCTCACCCAGTCAAGGGTAACCTCTTTAATCCTCTCCGCATCTTTAGAAAAATACACTCTGCTCTGGTGCTCAATGGTTCCTTCAGAACCAGATTTCTAACGCTCTAATTAGCATGTTTCATAATCCACAGCTGATGATTTCTCTGCTCATTATCTGGGAATACATGTAAGAGAAACTCCACTGTGCTTTGAAGTGAACAACATTGATCTTTACTTGTTCTTCAGAGTCTTTTTTCTGAGTTGAACATGGAAAAAGCAGAAATATTTGATACATCTGATGATTAGATGAATGGAAAAGGCTGATGTAATGTGTGACACGTACATTTCTTCAGTAATTTCTCTTGCAACCCTTCTTATTTATTTAAAGGGCTCATATTTATTTGAACTCACTTTTCTTAGTCTGTGGTTCATTTATTTATTTGTGTATTTGGACCCTAATATTTCATACAGTTTGAATTTGAACCCTCCAGGTGCTGCAAAACTATCTTTATATTCATTGTGGCAAAAATCCAGTGGATTTCTGCAACCTGTAATTCCTACTTAATTTGTTGCTTATATAACTAGTTACATCACAACATTTGCACATATAAGGTCAAAACGTCAGATGCACATTTCTCAGAGTATGACACAATTGTTTATCAGCAGCAGCGGTTGAAGTAAAAACTGGAGTAAACAACCTGGAGGGGGCGGGGCCTGAAGTGGCTCATGTGCATTTAAAGGGCCAGCGCTCCAAACCACCTCTCTGGTGTCATTACTCAGAAATAGTGTTGAAGATGGACCTGTGGAGTTGAATGAATGAAGAATTCAGAGCCAAGCAGAGTATTTACAGTTTATGGAGACCAGTGTTTCCCAACCAATGTGCCACGGCACATAAGTGTGCCATGGTAAATTATCCAATTTCACCTGATTGGTGACAAGCAGTGTGATATAGATACATATGAGTGCACGCACCAATGATCCACTGCGACAGTCCACTGTTTGCAAAATAAAAATAAAAATGAAAGTGAACCAGCCTCGATATAGTGTGTTCTGTTGGTAAAACCCTCCTTACTAGTGGTGCGCTGATTAGCGAGTAACCTGCGAACCCCGGGTATTGGGTTGGGGTTGGGTGTGTGTGTCTCCCATACAATTATACAATGGACCTCAATTTAGGGGTCCGTCCAAGGGGTCGCTAATGCACCCCTTTCAGCTTGAACTGTAGATACATACGAGCGCACGCACCAATGATCCATGAACTGTATTTTAGACCTTTTTTTTTTTTTTTACATGGATTGATAGAATTATTGGAATAACAGTTTAGATCAGTAGATGCTTTTGGTCAATGGTAGATGTTTGGGTCTTTATGGTTTAATACCTGTTGATCCACTAATCACATCAATCCATGTAAATATTTGATGTAAAATTCATTTTTTCATCTTTTCATGGTCATCAGATATGACCCATTTGTACGTTCAGAGGCTCTGTAGTTACCATGGAAACACCACCATCCTCTACAACATTGATTCACCAGTAAAACTCATGGAGTTGGATCAATGACTGTGGATGGACACACTGGGTTTATGTTCAGGTGATTATAGATTTTGCTGATGAAGTCACTGTTTGTCAGTTCTCTATTTTTATATAATAACCTTTGAATTTACTCTGAGTTTTCATGAGCATCTTAATTAAATATAGGAAATTACATATAGGAAAATACATGATTTACAGTCAAACATGCGAAATTCAGAAGATAATTTTATATTAAATCATGATAAATAAATTAAGAAAGGTCAAATAGAGAAAAAATTTAATTTTAGAACTACCACAAATGTAGCACTGGGTTTTTATGCGCCAAGTATGAATACAATTCATCAGCAACTCCAACAAACAATGATTCCTGATGTACAGTATCTCAAGCTCCCATTAACAGTTTTATAGATTACTACACATGGATTCCTTTTCACCAGTTGAAGCTAGCCTGGGAGTACCCATGCTGCCTTGCGCGTTCTTTTCGAACTGCTCGACAGCCTGGACACCATGGCCAAAATCCTCGCATCGATCTGGGGGCCAATCACAGAACGAGGAGGGACGAAAGACGATGACGCGTACTA
>JAQQZY010000027.1:4049769-4060127 GCA_030068375.1 Ostorhinchus rueppellii | reverse complement strand
AACTCTCTACGAGAAAATGAATGGGTGGTCTCCAGACTAAATCTCACTTGTGATTTAGTCTGGCGCTTGCCAGACTAAGTTGAAGCTGCAGTGTTTGATACTTTTTGGTGTCATGGGACAAAAATCCAAAATTGCCTTTCAGCTGCAAGAAACTGTCTAACCACGAACTACTTCAGGAGATTTTCAGACTGTTGAAAATCTACCCTTTGATGCAGACTTTGGCTCATATCGGATGTTTTCAGACAGGTGATGAGAGGAAAGTCTTACATAACTGATTGATTTCCTCAGGTCTGACTCTATTCTACTCGTGCTTGGAAAAATGGATTCTCACTGTGGTGAAACAGCATCACACTCATTTATGTTTAGTCGAACTTGGACAAAGAGAAGAGAACAGCGGTAGGAAGGTGTGTATTTTAGAATTCTGGCTTTTTTCCCTGATTTCTTCCACAAATAATAAAATTAGTTCGACTGATATCATGAATGGTACCTGGATTCATTCTCTAGATCAGAGGTGTCACATTCATTTTTGTTCACGGAACACATAGAGACCAATATGATACCAAATGGGCTGGACCAGTCGAGTAATAACATAATAACGTATTAATAATGACAGCTCCAAACTGTTTTCTGTGTGTTATACTTGAAAAAAGTTAAATTACATTGTGAAAATATTTGCATGTACAAACGATCCTTTAAAAGATGTGAATAACATAAACAACCTGAAAGTTCTTAAGAAAAATAAGTGCAATTTTAACCATATTATGCCTCAGTTTATAATTTACACATGTGCATTACAAATTATAGATCACAGCAGATCTACTGATACACAAAACATTTAGTAACAGGCAGAATATAGTTAAAATTGCACTTATTTTTCTTAAGATATTTCAGGTTGCTCAAGGCTGTTCATGTTATTACCCTACTTTTTTTCTGAAAGCATAGTTTGTAAATATTAACATTTTCATATAATTTGACTTTTGCACTAAAACAAAGAAAATTTTCATCATGCATACATTATTATGATAGTATTCCAACCCACTTGAGATCGTATTGGTCTGTAGGCTTCCCCTGAACTAAAATGATTTTGACATCCTTGGTTGTTAACATCCACTGGCAACCAAAGGCAACTACTGATCTAAACAGTTTACACACCTGGGATTCACCCCTCCTCTAGAGACCCCTTGGGTTGTCTCTAGAGGAGGGGAGGTTGGCTCGATGGGCTCTGATTGGTCCATTGAGTCGACCAGCTGTTAAATGACACGTCAACAGCATGTTGGATGACGCTTCTGAGGAACACTGTAGTCACAGTTGAAACTGTCTAGCAGGTAACATCTTAAAACTATAGCTTGTCTGAACAAAAGAAAAAAGCAAAAATATAATTACTTAAAGTTAAATATAGATACATTTTTAGAACTGTCACAAAAGTAACACTGGGCCTTTATGAGTTCACATCTTCTGTGTAATTTTGCTCATTTCACAAATTCATCTCATGGGACAGAATGGACCCTTTGATGGGCCAGTTTTGCAGACTCTGGGCATTCTCCCAGTTTTAACCCACGCCTTTGGGTTTGTCATAAATCATTACCACACAGTTAATACACATCCCTTATGTAAACTCTGTTAATGAACATTCTCACTGCTGTTCTCTACCCCAGTGGTTGCAAAACTTTACCATATATGTGCAAGATGGTGACTATAAGAGAACTTTTCATCGACACATTCGTGATAAAATGCTGTTGCATTCTGCTTCGTTAACGTCTGTCCTCAAAGCTTCGATTAAAGCCTTTGTTATGCAAACCTTAGGGCTCTGGTCCTGTTCATCGTGTCCCATGACAACAGAGATAAATCTGAGCTCTTGTTTATTTAGAAAGGGTTTAGTGTGGCTCAGGATGTACTCTGCTGGAATGAATCTCTCATTCCCCTTCCTTGCTCTAATTGCGTTTTACCACTTTGAAAGTCATCCACGCAATGTGAAAAATAACAACCTCTGAGCTGCAACTGCACACTTTAATTGGCAGGTTTGACGAAGGTGCTTGTCTTTTCAAGTGCTGTTTTCTTTTGTAGGGATTGGAGCATTGTGGTTCAACAAGAGTCTTCTTCGTGTGCACACATTCCACAAAAACAAAATTCTCTCTTTTTTTCATTTTAATTTTTAGCAGCACTGTTGTTGCATCCTATGCGTACATGTGATTAATTTAAAGGTTAGGGATGGGAATCGAGAACCGGTTCTTTTTGAGAACCGGTTCCCAGTAGCTCGATTCCTTGGAATCATTTGCCTGCCTGCGTAACGATTCTGCTTGTCGATTCCGCCTTCGTTGCGCATGCGCGATGACGTCACGCGTACGCTGCATTGTTTTGGTTAGAACGTAGCCAACATGGCATTGAAACAGAACCGGTCTAAACAGATGACACCAGGTCCACTTGTCAAAGTTTCCATTTCTTCTAAAGGGTGGAATCTCTCCAATCTGATCAAACATTTGTCCACGCAGCATGCGATTAGTATGGTAGATTCGCTATTTAGCATTTAGCGGCTTACCTCGCGGCAGGACGGCATCCGGGGCCATTTCCGGTTCGGGCAACTGGTGTCATATCTCCTCAAATACAAGTTTCCGAAGGCAGAGAAAAGGAAGTGAGGTGCACAACAACAGGAGATGGGCCAAGTCGAACCGGCTCACGTCGTAGAAATGCGGCAATAGAGGAATTACTAAAGTGTATTTAGTTTCACTTTCACTGTACGCCCCCCCCCAAAAAAAAAAAACGGGCCGGCATCATCTGTTCTTATTATTTGTATATACTGTATGTTATATTTTTTCTGTAGCGATGGAAATATAAAAGAGCAGTATTGCAAACATACCTGTTTTCACTCTTTTATTCCCACACCCAACGAGAATCGACAAAAGAATCGATAAGGAATCGGATCGATAATGGAATCGGAATCGTTAAATTCTTATCAATTCCCATCCCTATTAAAGGTGCAGCAAAATGACTCAGAGAACTTTTACACATAAAACAACAATAATGGATAGTTCCAGACCAATGTCCAGTGTTGGGTTAGTGTTTTAAAATCAGATTTCATTAGTATTGGTATCTGTGGCTTCAGTATATTACAGTTAGAGGTGAATATTTATTTAAAGGGCTCATATTTTGCTAAACCCACTTTCCTTAGTCTGTGCTTCATTTCTTTGTGTATTTGGACCCTAATAGTTCAGACAGTTTGAATTCAAACCCTCCAGCTGCTGCACAACTACCTTTATATTCAGTTTGGCAAAAATCAAGTGGATTTCTACGACCTGTTTTAATTCCTGCTTAATTTGTTGTTTTATAACAAGTTGCGTCCTGACATATGCACATATAAGGTCAAGACTTCTGATGAACATTTTTCCATAACTGTTTATCAGCAGCAGTGGTTGTAGTAAAAACTGAAAATATGTCCAAACTTTAAGCCAATTACCTAAAATGTTCAGTTGTGGGTTGAACAGGACAGAGCAGCACAGCCAACAACATGGAGGGGGCGGGGCCTGTAGTTGCTCATGTGCATTTAAAGGGTCAGCGCTCCAAACCACCTTTTTGGTGTCATTAGTTAGAAATAGGGTTGAAGATGGACCTGTGGAGTTGAATGAATGAAGAATTCAGACCCAAGCAGAGCATTTACAGTTTATGGAGACCACAAGGAAATGTTTGAAAATGCATAACTCCATTTTAAAAAAGCTAAATATCACTCCTTTAATCACTGTTTGACTTGATCATTATATCCAGACTGCAATGCATTGGTGCCAACGTAAAAAAGTGAGAACATTTTTTTGCTAATTGGACCAAAAACCTGAATAACCCAAGCCTTTTAAGTCAAAAAATTCTGTGTCTCATGATTTATTTTCACACCTATTTATATTCGGTCTGGCTGAATAACAAACAGCTGCCATTTTGACAGGCTAACAATAAGCTTGTCATGTAGAGAGCTGTTTTTTTTTTTTTTTTGTAACAGAAAAGCTCGTCTTATAAGGTTCTGTGAGCTCATGTTTGAAAATGGGATGTCAGTGTGCAGAGTCAGGCTCAGTCATGCTGGGCAGTTTTCCTTTATTGTGCACCGGCGGTGCTGCAGCAGAGCAATCTCTGAGGCTTCTAAGAGGGTTTCAGACTGACAGCTGAAGCACAAACAAAAAGCCATCTGAATGCTTGAATGGATAAAGGATAGTGTTCAAACAGACACTGTAGCAGCCGCTTATGTTGAACATACTATTACAGCACCGTTCAAACACAATGTGAAAGACGAAAGGAAAAGGGGAAAAGGAAGCACATTTCTCTTCTTTATTCAACTTACATCACTGTTTTGACAGGTGGACTAACTTGATATGTGACCTTTTTATTTTTAGGTAGAGCTGCTACAATTTACCAAGTGGTTGTCAAATCACTTTTAATGTGACAAGTCAAGACTACTTAAACTGAGGCCGAATCAAGACCAGGACTTTGAGGGATTCAGCCAAGACAAAGGCAGAGTGAGACTGAAATGAGATCAAAATCAGACTAGATGCACAAGAAAGCATTCAAGCAGAGGTCTCAAACATGTGACCTGGGGGCCAAATCGGGCCCGCGGAAAGTTCCAGTCTGACCCCTGGGATGAATTTGTGAAATGCAAAAATTACACTGAAGATATGAATCATTTTAGTTCAGGTTCCACATTCAGACCAATTTCATCTCAAGTGGGTCAGATCAGTAGAATACTGTCATAATAACCTATAAATACTCACAACTCCAAATGTTTCTCTTTGTAAACGGAAACATTTTCATGTCATTTTACTGTATTTACACTAAAACAAACCATCATTTCACAAAAACACAAATATCCTGAACCAATATGAACATTTTGAAATGTCTGAAGTGCAAGTTTACAAATATTCTGCCTGTTATTAAATGTTTTGTGTATTTGTTGATCTACTGTGATCTGTAATTTACATGTTTAAATGATATACTGAGACAATATTCTTAAAATTGCACTTAGTTTTCTTAAGAAATTTCAGTTTGTTTATGTTATTCATATTCTTTTAAATGATAGTTGGTAGATGTAAACATTTTCATGGCATAATTTTACTTATTTTGCTCAAAAACATAGAGGAAAGTTTGGAGTTGACATGATTTCTATATTATTATATTATTATTTCACTGGTCCGGCCCACTTCAGACTAAATTTGGCTTAATGTGGCCCCTGAACTAAAATGAGTTTGACAGCCCTGGATTAAAACTACATAAATATTATAGGATGACATCTTTAGCCTAATAGCATAATTGCCTAAGTCATATTTTTTTCGGATCATAGCCAGTGATGCAAAATGAAGCAGCAGTGATAGGATATCAGCATATCAGAGATTTGTTGTGTATTCTCTGTGTATACAATGATAACAAAAAGAATCTTGAATCTTAATGTTTCAGGTGTAGCTTCATTACACAAAGGCAGAACAAACATTGAGTGTACATTATCGTATGTCATGGCATTATTTTCCAATCTCTTAGTTTTCTCTGAACACATGAATACAAACCAACCAGAGATTTGAAAAACCTTAAATTTGGAAAGCGTTTTAAGGAAGTTTACATGCAGACGACTTGACAAGAAGCATATCTGTTTTGAAAAATATCTGCACTGATGTGGATATGATATCGGCCATATATTCTGGTCTTTCCTCTTCTATAGAAGTAAACTGAAGCCCAAAGAAGACTTTAAGGACGTCAGTGTGAGCTTTGGGATACATTTAATCACAGTTTTCTGACATTTTATAGGCCAAACAAATGGACCCCCTTAATCACCAGCGAATGTTACCATTATTCGCAGCTCTATCTTCCAGAATATTGGATTTTAGGTTGAGGATTTACTGTTGTAGTCCAACCTACTCCCTGAATGTGAAAGCTGTCAGCACCTACCTCTTTAGTTTTATCCATGGCTTTTAAAATGGACACGTTCAGCTTCTCCAAAGCCGACAGGACGTTGACGTATTCTCCCAGATGTGGAGTGAAGTACTCTGGAGGAAAACAAGATCAAGTGTTTTTAACGGCTTTTGGAAATTGCCAATACTTTCTTTTACAGCAAAGTCATTGATCTTAAGCTGAGGCCTTTAATGACTTTTCAACTGTTTTTTTGTTTGCTGCGTTACTGAAACTAGAACATGCTTTGCTTTCAGTCATTAGCACCTCAAGCCAACAGCAAAATACATGGCACCATCTGTGTCTGTGATACATAAAGACACTTACATAATTCACACAGATACTTTGCATGAGGCTTTTATATCGACACAAAGACACTGTAACTATGTATTACGCAAAAATGCATTATGTAATGAATCAACAAAAATGTGCTGTATTTTTACCTGATTATGAAATAACACCTGCAGTTTACAATAAACACACACAATATGCAATTTGCAATCAACTTCTCTGCATTTTGGAATAAGTTGCCATAAGACTGTAGTGTAATTGCCAAACACACTGCACTGAAATCAGGTGAAATGAGATTTTCTTTTATGGGAAACCTTGTTAAAAGACAATAATTTAACACTGATAAAAATACAAGTAACTTCTGAAGCCAAGTCCATGATTGGCAGCATTTACTTCTGCTTCTATGTTGCTGTTTAGAGTCAACAAAATTCACTACACTGAATAACTGAAGTGAATAAACTGAAAATATACTGTTGTTTTTTTTAAGGTTTGGAATGAGTGCAATATATTTTCAGTCTCTATAGTAAGATACAAAAAAATACAGGGAAATTGTCTTAAAAAAAACAAACCCAAACATATTAACTAAGTCAGGGTTCTTACACATTTGAAATGTCAAAATTCCATACTTTTTCCAGACCCTAATTTCCAGATGTCTTGGTATAAAAATTCCAATCAGCCAGCCAATCTTTATAGTTGGGAATAATGAACCAGTTGTCAGAGAATTTATGCCTACCCATTATGAGTTCTGCCAATGATCAAACAAGGCATGGTGAATAGCTCATATGTGGACATATCCTGTCCGTCAAAGCAGCAATGAAACCTGACAACACCTGGGCGGGCCTTAAAATGGGTTGGAGGAGGATAAGAGCAGAGGGCGGGACATTCAATTTGTCAATCTGCCCAAATGTTTTCTGGGATGTGTAGCGTACTGTATGTGCTCTCACACAATTAGCAAGCACTGTAAAAAACAGATCAATCCAGTCCTTTCTTTAGATTTTCATAATTTTATGTTTTAGAAAATAGAACAGTGGCAACAGTCTTAGAAACATGAATATATTTCCATACATTTGTTTCCATTTTCCATGCTTTTCCAGACCTAGAAATTTATAAAATGAAATTCCATGCTAGGTGGTATTTAGCATTAATGTGGCCTCTGTTCCCATGATGTTGTCCAGCTGACAACAAGAGACAGGGTTGAATCCAACCTGGTGTATGAAATCATAACACTAGTGCCGTAAATACCATTATCATCTGCATAGAACGGGCACCTCCCTGAATACTGGACAATTTTGTCTGTTTTATTTTGAAATTCTTGTTTATTATGATGCCATTGTTGTTGTTTCAGTCATACCTTCTTACAGAGACAGAGTGATGGATATTTACATTATTATATTTTCTATATATTATATCTATATTTCATATACTATTGTATATTGTGTCATGACAATCTTGCTATGACTACAAATTCTTATGCAGTATTTGTCAAATATGATGAATTTAGAAATTAAACTAGACCCTCAATTGTGGCATAAATGATCAGATATTTTCATAAAGCATGTATGATTGGTTTTTTTGTTTGTTTGTTTTGTTGTTGTTTTTTTTCAGAAAAATTGTTTTGATTACTGTGAAAAAGACAAAAAAAACCAAACAAGACAGATATTCCAATGAGGAAGAATCCAGTAAAAATGACAGAACACAGACTCTTACCAAGTTTGAAGAGGACTGATGGTAGAAACAGGCTTTATGTAAAGATTTCAATACGTGCTGTAGATTTTGATTTACAAGCAATACAGTCAAGAATATGGGAACTATAATGGTGGTTTAATTGAATGTTTTGACATGTCATTTAGCTTCATTGATTAAACTATAACATATGTACAGATGAGAGAATTATCCAGAGCACTATATAATTACATTTTTAGTAGAAAAAAGTGCATCTTCCCCATGAAATACACAATAATTGATTATGAAATCCATGGTAATGGTAATTTATTACATATAATGTTCAAACTGTGCATGAAAAAACACATATGCATTATTAAGTTAACATTTTCTGTATTTTGCTATGACTTAAGGCTGCATTAGAACATAATTGTTAGAAAAGTCAATAAAATGAGAAAAAGAAAGATAAAATTACCTGAGAGCTTTTCAATGTCCAAGTTGCTAAAAAGAAAAAAGGAAGAAGACAAAAAGGAGAAGATATGTTAATAAAATATTGGCTAATATTGACTTCAGTGTAAAACTTCATTTCTATACCACTGTGTAAAAAGTGCAGATATAAGATGCTAAAATAGAAATAAATAAACTCACTGTGACCTCATTTGTATGTATTTATAGCCCAAAGTGTCATGGATATAAGAGTTATTCTAGATTACGTCATGTTTATTTCAGTAAATACTTTATAAGTTTGATTATAAGCCACTGGCAGCAGTGTGTTTACATATTTCTAAAGCTTATTTGTGTTCATCAGTGTGCAAAGTGTGGGTATTTTTACAGCAGAATGAAGCCTCTCAAAGGAATATTGACATAATCTTTATGGAAGTGAGGTAGCGGCGTGTCAATGCCAGGCAGGAGGGAGGAGGGAGGGGCCACAGATGGCGGCGGAGCTGGAGGAAGTCCAACAGGGAGATGAGCTTACTCTGTCTGCTGCCTGTCGATGGAGTAATACAACTCCTGCATCTGCTCTCTGGTGAGGATACCATCGGTGAAGTATGACTGGAACTCCTCCAAGGACAGCTTCCCGTCGTCTGAAAGGAGATGTGAAAATTACACCACAGGTTTTATCACGTTAATGAAGAGGTTACCTATTATTCAGTGTAATGACACAAGGCTAATTTGGCTTCGCAACCCTAAATTGATTCTAGTGAGGGACTGCTACAAATTAAAATGTTTCGAATCAGTTCAGGATTAAATCAGTCTTTGGTAATGCTTCAGAATAAGGTACACACAATCACAGGTTTGTCACCTATTAAACTACATTTGATATTAGATTGGAATACTGGCTGTTTATTGGCCTTTAAAAAGCATTAATGTCTTATATGACTTGTATGACTCCTAAAATGACATATTACCATTAATAAACTATTGATCATTGCTTCCTGCAGGTTGTTATTAAAGATTTCCAAACCACTACAGATCCTGATACCATGGCTTCAATACTAGTAACTTTTTAAAATACAAATCTGACATTGTTATACTTCCTCCCGCTCCTTTTCAAATGTGTGAATGAAATCATACTTTGTTTTCATGTATATATAGAGAGATTTTGGGGTTTTTTTGTTTGTTTTCTTGCAATCTGTTTAATTTATATGACAAATTTGGATTACTTTGTTTTCTTGCATATTCAAAATAAACTAAATTAAACATTTGAAATAAAGGAACAGACATTGCATGATATAGTACAGAAATTTCATTTTATTTTTCAACTCATTTGCATCGAATACACTCTAATTTGTTAAAAACAAAAAAACTAAAAACTAAACATTTACCACCAATGTAGTTTAACTCATGCATCTGTACACTTATTTTACTTTTCAGCAGAATAACTAGTCTTAAAAGGTAAATATTCACCAGTTTACATTTTCCTTTCTCTCCACTTTCATAAGTCTACCTTAACAGCTTACATTTTAGATTTTTAAGGTAAGTTAATAATTAAGTTTTTTTTTTTTTTCCAGATCTAATATCTGCACTGAAACTCAAATGTTACCTGTTTAGATTGATTTGAGTCAAGACTGTTTAGCTTTTGTTTAAACTGCCTCTTACTCTTCTTTTAATTTATTTCTTTATTTTTATGCTTTTTGCACTTTCCTTTTGATTAAGGATTTTAATGTAATTTTATATGTTTCAATGCCTTTGTAAAGCATTTTGAATTGTCTTGTGTTTATATTAGGATGGGTAAAATAGAGGCTGAATTTCCCTACAACAATAATAAATGTTATGTTTCCTTTGGCCCGTGTTAAGATTGATGGTTCCAGTGACCTTGAAATTGTTGATTTTATCCTCTGCACACTCACCTCGCAAAGGTACATGAATCCCTCTCTCGTTGTAATTTTTAAAATTTAATTCTATTTTAAAATTTATTTATTATTTATTATTATTATTATTATTATTATTATTATTATTATTATTATTATTATTATTATTATTATTATTATTAT
>JAQQZY010000027.1:3980226-3991867 GCA_030068375.1 Ostorhinchus rueppellii | reverse complement strand
TTAATTGATTTATTTATTTTTGTTTTAATTTATATATTTATTTATTTATTATGTGTTTATTTTTTTCCATTTTTTGAAACACACACACACGCAAAAACAGAAAAAACAACAAAAGAAAACACAGGCTGGGAGTGGTCAGAAAATAAATGAATAAAGTTATATACATGCATGTACACACACACACACACACACACACACACACACACCTTTTAGAGATATGAAGCTATATTTGATGAGCTATGCATTAATACTATAAAATACAGAGACTATAAATTAACTCATTTGTAGTTAAAAAACAAAAAACAAAAAAACTGCTGTCATGTTAGATGCTCCACTAGTACCTGGTACTGTATCATATCTTTGAATACCATGATATCGACATTTATGAATATCATACTCTAACAACATTTTGTTTATTTGTGTAATTCATTACTTGGTCAAAAAGAGGAGAAACTGTCACTAGAATCTGAATGAGAACAGGAAATTAACATGACAAAAGAATAAAAAGTGGTATTTTAACCTACATAACATTACCAGAGATACTAATAATCATTGAAAACTCATAATAAAATTGATACTGTAATGTAACATCTTTACCCTCTGATTTTCTTTTTTTGTCAACAGACAGGCAGAGGTCAAAGCAGTCAGGTGTGGATTAAAGTAAAAAAAAAAAAAAATCTCAGAAAAAAACAGGTAAGTCAAAAAATGTCAAGGATTTAAGATTGAAAAGGACCGGCTCTGTATATATAAGGACCTTTTGACAGAGACAAGGGTACCTTTTGTTGGTTCAGCATGAGGTAGGTGAAGCCTCTTCCACAGAGGGCCTGCACGTGTTTGGGCTTCTCCTTCAGAATGGCACTAAAATCGTAGATGGCTGTCTTTCGTTGGCCCAGTAATGCATAACACCTGGCCCTCTCCAGCAGCGAATCAGCTGCCTCGCCACCTGAAAAAGCACAGTTTTATTAACTGTTGCCTGGTTTTCCAATATTTATATATTTAATATCGAAATGTATAAGATGTTTAGCTGTATTTAATATACAGTGACTCAATTCCTCAATCTGTTAATTATTAATATTAGATTTCATCACTGACTACGTTTATATGGACAAAATATTCAGTTTTTTTAAACGTATACTGAAAAACATGAAATACTAAGAACTAATGAGCTGTTACATGGCTAATGCAGGAAGGAATATTCCACTATAAGATCGAAAGTTCCCTAAAGTCATCACCTAAGGCTTTTTTTTTTTTTTTGGCAAAATATTTGACCTAAATCATCAAAGACTATGTTTTTTGTGTTTCCTGAAAAATCTGAAAAAATTACTTCAGCAATAACTTTAGGAAGATGACGATAACATAATATAATATAATATAATATACTCCAGTTAAAAAAGAGAAAACAGACATAGGGTATTAAAAGACATACCGTCCCACTTCTGCTACTTCAAACACCTTCTTGAAAAGGAAATGTATCTTCCAGAAATGTGGACATGTCTTTGTCGTATGCATTCCTACCAGAGAGTCTTTACTCTCATTAGCAAAAACCAGTTACTGTGTGACATAATGAGTAGTATAACATGCAAATTAGATGCCAAGAAAAGCTACATTCATGTCCAAAGAACCCTCACAAAGTCAGAATATTATCTTATATGTCCTCATAGGAAAATGCTTATTCAGAATATTGTTACAATCTGGATAATAGTGGAATATTAGTGTAAACATACTCAGTGCCTCTAACTACCTGAGGCCATGATGGCGATAGACAAATATGCCACAGCCTCCCTCACGCTGCATTCATCTTTTGTGGCATCCAGGATGCGTTTTGCCGCAGAGTGACAGTGTCCCTGCAGCTGAGCCTTGTCCTTGTGTTGGGCCACTGCCAACAGGGGGCGCAAGCAGCTCGTATCGCCACACTGGATGAGCTTTTTCAGCAGCTGTAAAGAAAATAGAAACCAAGTACATATCCAATATCACAAATAATATCAGATTGAATAGTGCTTTTACCTGGCGCAGCACTGTTGCATTAATAATTCAGTTCATTTAAATAGTACAGTAACAAATTGAATAATTAAACATCTCTGGAAAAATGTATTCAGCTGTTTGTACATGTAAAATATTCACTGCAAGATAAAGCTGAAACATCCACTCCCCACACTCCCACTAACCACATACAACTTATTTTTTACTGCATTGTGTGAACACAGAAATTCCCTAACAGTTTTATTTATTTATTTATTTATTTTAGCTTTTTAAAAATTTATCCTCAACAGTATTTCCACAAATTCAAGTGTGATTACTGACAATAAACACTTGCTAGAGCTCTGTAAAAATTAACAGCGTAAAGCTGCCAACAACAATGTGAAATACTGGTGAAAAAGTTATTTCAGTAGTTACTGATTTCTGAATTTTCCAACTTAAAACATTAGTATTATGTTGTTTAAAAATTAAACTTTTTGCAGTAGGTAAGTCTAAAAACACTGCATTCATTGCTATTTTCATCAGTTGTGATTTTCTGTTCATGAATCCTCTAAATGACAACAGTAAAAATGTCAGTAGTTTACAGACACACATAAACAGTAAGACCTGTAAGACCTTAACATATTTCATGCTTTGTGTGGACAGCTGGAGACACAGCAGGTCGTCCATAAACTGAACAGTTGGTAGTTCAATCCCTGACACCTGTCCAAAGTGTCCTTGAGCAGGACACTGTGTATGGAGGTTCCAGTTGGTGCTGAATGTGTTCTGATCAGACACAATACAGAATGCTGTGGGTGCCAATAAGGTAGAAAACCACCGTATACATGGAGACCTATTATGTGTTTTAAGGTTTAATGTCTGTGACACAAGTACATTATTGTTAAATATTTGAGTACTGCCAGAGGAAAATTTGATTTACTTATTTACACCACATATGAAAACACTGAAGCCTAAGGAAAGGTACAGTGTATGATATAAAAAAACAAAACAAAAAAAACAGCAGTCGCAGCCTTTTAGCATTTCAAAAACTGACATCAACTAAGAGAGAGAAGTAAAGCAGAGGCGACTGATTTCCATTCCTTTCATGAAACAAATTTGACGTTTAGGCAGAAGCTAATATGCTGTACTCCAGACACTTGGGAATAAACATCTCTTTTATCTTTCATGTGAAGTGACGCTGAACCTCAACAAAGTTGCATTTGTATGACTTGGTTTCATGGTCGAACAGGTAGAAATTACTGTGATTAAAGTTTACTGCACGAGCAACAACAGGGATTGTGTCACTGAACACAAGTCAGAATTTCACAGAATAGAGTTGGTTCAAATTTACATAGAATACTGCCCTTATAAAGTAGTCATTCTTATTTCAGGGTTCCTACAGATTTCTACAGGTTAAATTTAAGACTTTTAAGACCTTTTTAAGACGAGAACGGAATTTAATAGCCATTTCACAGTCTATTCCACAGCCATACTGGCAAAAATTTGTGGCTTCTCTAATTTAGGAAAACATATTGACTTTGTGCACTGTGTGATTTGGGGGAAGTCGAAAATGAATCATATTTTCTTTTGTATTGTTCTCTTTATGATGAACTGAGAGCCCCTTTGTTTAGTGAGAGTTTATCAGAAACCCTGATATGTTCTGGAGCACTGATGATGACAAGATGAAATGGTTGTTTAGTTCAAATGTATATAAATTCACATTATTTGTTTGTAAAGCCGAGAAAAAACAGCAGATGTGCTTGTTTAAATAGATCAGTACATTGTGTTGTTTATGTCTGTTGTGTTTATTGTCTGGTATTTGGTCTTTGGTTTCTATTTTTGGTGTCTTATAAGCCCATGTAAAGGCTGGGTATATTCTTATTCAGGACACAAAAATAAAAATTAATTTAAATTCATTCATTGAATTGTATTCATTTACTCCAATGCTTTCATTCCTGCAGTTACAAGTCGTTTCTTACCGGGGGAATGCAAAGTTACCAATAATTGTTTTCTAATTTTTATATAAATTATCAGGTTGGAACATTTGAAAGTGAGTCAACTAACATTACTTTCTTTGCAGCTTGGACATTTAACAGACACAACACAGTGAACAAGTTTATGGCAACATAAATTAAGACCTACCATATCAAATTGAATAACTTTTAAAGTCTTTTTAAAGGTATTAAATGCATATTTGTAATTTACTTTTAAGACTTCTTAAAACTCTGTATTTGGTCAGAATTTTCAAATCTTGTTAAAAATGTCTGAGTATTTGTGAACCTGAATTCATCACTTTAATCCACACACCTGATTGGTATCATAAAGGAATCCCCTGTGCAGCTGCAGCAGAGCAAGGCGCACCAGAATAGGAGCTCGAGGACTGGAGGAGCCGATAGAAAGCAGCAGACGGTAGGCTTCTTCAACACGGCCGAGCTGATACAAGGCGTCTGCTGCCAAGATCTGAGGTCCATCTGCATTGGGCTGAAGCTCTGTCAGCAGCGCAGCCAGGGACTGTACGCCTGCAGGTGTGCTTCAAAGTGAAACAAAATAAAAACTGTATTTAACAAAATGAATGGAAACGCGTACTCCAACTGTCACTGGAATTTTAAGTGTGATTTCATCTTAGAGTTGTCTGTTAGATAAATGCTAAATCTATGTAGAAAGCAAGTTTTTCCCTTATTTACAAGCAGGATTTACGATCCATCCATCCATCTTCTGAACCTGCTTTATCCTCACTAAGGTCATGGGGGTCGTTTGGAGCCTATCCCAGCTACTTAAAGGTGAAGGGGAGGTACACCCTGGACATGTCACCAGTTCATCGCAGGGCTGACATATAGAGACAAACAATCACACCTATGGACAATTTAGATTAACCCATTAACCTATCTGTCTTTGGATGGTGGGAGGAAGGTAGAATACCCAGAGAGAACCCATGCAGACAATATGCAAACTCCACACAGAAAGGTCCCACCATCAGCTGGTGTTGGAATCAAACCCAGGACCTTCTTGCTGTGAGGCACGACTGCTATTCACTGCTTGCCCAGAATTGATGATACAACAAAGAATATGTAAATGTGAAGACAGCTCATAGTCATTGAAATGTCTTCTCTTGAACTGTTTAAAATCTGTAATGAGCAATATTTCATAATAATTATATGCTCAGAAATCCTGGAGATGTTGTTTTAACAATTTTAATGAGATATTTTAACTTCTTTAAAAAAACACACATGAATTAAAATGTGTTTTTTTTTCTTTTCAAAATGTTATATCCTCCTGAGATCCAGTAAATAAATAATTTCCACATTTTCCATCAAATAATTGCTTTAATTGGAAAAAGCATAATGCAACAGTTTTGTCAGATACATTTTAAAAATATATATAATGTCCTTTTCAGGTTTTTTAAGTAAAGCTGTGAAACTCTTGTCCACTACAGAGAACAAAAATGCATTGCTGGGTCTCAGGGAGATGTTGATGTTAGTATACTGTTTTGTTCTGTGAGCATAATTTTTATAGGGATGGTATTTGCATAAACTCTTGTGGTTTCCAACCTCCATTTATTATCATGTTGTATGTTATGTGCAAATAAATAAAGTAAACTGCAATAGTTTTAGGATGTCCCATAACATGACTGGAGGGGATCTCTAAACACAGAACTAAATTAATCACATACTTCAGAAGCACCATACCCAGCCCTGTGTTTGTCTTTCTTTGACGGCGCCTGCTGCTGATCCAGCTGCTGATTATTCTGTGAGTCTTCATTAGAATTAGATGTGGATTTCTTCTTTACAGTCCCCTCCAGCATGACTCTTCCCTGCTCCAGTAAAACAGTGAACAGGAGCCCTCTGTAGTTCCACGGCACCAGGCTGCGCACAGACAGTGCTGTTTCCTGCAGCTGGAGTCTGCTGGCCGTCACATAATCCAGTGCAGTGAGGTAGTTCAAGCCTCCTATCATACGCAGGAGGCCTCTGCCACAGAGCGCCCGCACGCAGCTGGACGGGTGAGGGGTGTTGTGTTCAATCACAGCCTGGAAGTCTTCTAACGCCCCCTTGTGATCATCAGAGAGAAGCCGCGCATATCCACGAAGAACCTGCACTGTGTTCTGGTAGCTCTGCTGACCTTGTGCAGCAGCAAGTTGGCTACAGATGGAGAGAGCCTCTTTGTGTTCACCTCTGAGGAGCAGACAGTCGGCCAGTCGGACCCTCAGCTCTCTGCCTCCACCATCGGGTTCCAAGTGGCACAAAGTTCGCAAATGAGTGAGAACGGGGTCCAGCAGTTCAACTCCTTCAGTAGAACGAAGGTCTGGACGCATGAGGACACTCTCTCTGTAGTCTGACAGGCCCCTCTCTGCCTGCTGATGGAGATGGTTTCGAACAGCCATCCCAGTTCCCTGCTCCGTGAACAGCCTTTGGAAGTAATTCCTTGCAGTGGCAGGATGAATCTTAAATGCCTCCCCCAGATCGCTGCAGGCATCCACTGCTCTCCCACCGGCTGAGAAACAGGCAGCTGCCCGGCCGGTGAAGAGCCGGGCAATCCTCTCTGGCGGTTCTTGGACAGAATCATCTGTATTTTTTTCCAACTTCTGCTGACAGTCACTACTCTCTAAGATTGTGTTATACACCTCCACACTGTCCCCAAACCTGCCTGTCAAAAACAAATGGGATGCGTGAAGTTCCTGAACTGCTTTATTACCTGGAGATAAAGCTAACAAAAATTCTATTACTATAGAGGTACGCCCCACATCCAGCTTCTCGTGTTCTTTTGTGGTCACAAAAGACTCCTCATCAAAAATTAGAGAAGGGTTTGTTTGCAGTATTCTGTCTGTAAAAGCCTTCACTATTTTAGGCAGATGCTGAGCCTGCCTGCTCTTCACTAGTGTGACTGTGTCAGATTTGTACTTTTGGTATGTTTTGAGGTAAAGCTTCAGCCCCTTGATGCCATGAGGATCTGAGAACAAGCAGGCCAGAGCGCGAGTGATCTCCAACATGAGACAAGTCAAACCTTCTGGAGGAGGGTTTCTCTTGGCTTCGAGCAGAGCAGTACAGCGGGCAAAAATCTCCTCGCAGCCATGCCCCCCGCCATGAAGAAGAGACTCCATCTTAAAAACGGTGGCTGATATATTGTTGGGACAGAGAGTAGACAGAAACACCGCTGCCAGGCCTTTGTTGAAGCCCTCAGGAGGCTCACTCTCACCATGACTGTCCAGCCAGTCCTCCAGAGTTGAGACCACACCATCCACACTGGACAGTTTTCGCATGTGGGACACAGTGGAGGCTGCATGAGTCCTAAAGGCAGACACATAGAGGGAGGTGGCCTTCCCCAGCTCTCCAGCCTCCAGAAACTTGTCTGCTTCTTCACATAGTTCGGAAAAATTTCCTCCAGAACGACCCAGAGTGGTCATGGTCAGACAGCAGACCTTCTTTCAGCATTCACAGGGATGACAGCATAAGTGACAGCTGTTGGTTACAAAAAAGAAGTTAGGATACGAGTTGGAATAGTTAGAAAGACTAAACCCATATGCAAATTTAATATACAGTAAGTGCATTTACTGAATATCCATTCGTGACATACAGTATACACTGCCCGGCCAAAAAAAAAGAGTTGTTTTTCCTTTTAACCCATCACAGTGGAGGGATTGGCTAAGGCGAGTTTTGATTTTTCACATTTCCTTTATACACTGTTGCCTAAACAATATGAGGTTTATTGGATTAATTTTCTGATATTCTATATAAGGTTTCATTCCACACATGTAAGATATTTCTTTCTAATTTCTTAATATTTTTATTCAGTGTACATGTAAAAAGTCAGAACAGATAAAATTGTAGTTCAATACTTCATCTGTAGAATTAGAGATGTTTAAATAATTATGAACTGAAACTGACATTTCATCCTCTGTCAGTGAAGCATCACATCTGTACTCGCTCTCCTTCCACGAATGTACTTGTATGTCTCCACTCATTACTCATAAGTTCATGTAAATGAAGGGGTCAAATGTCAGTTCTTCCTCAAAGAAAAGGTAACACTGCATCATTTGTTGAATCATTGTGCATTTGTCATATTAATGACTGGTCTGGAAACTTTACATTGGACCAGATTAGACATAAAAATGTGATTTAACAGTGTTTTATAATCAACCAAGATCTGATTCTCTTGAACTGTTGGTTTTACAAAGATGATTCTAACTAATACATATGAAAGAGATAAATGACCTGATGAAAACATTCCACTAGTTTATCTAATTATTTGTGGTTCCACTCAAAGATAGTTTATTCTCTGCTCAAATATCAGAGACTTAACATTTAAATACAGTTCATTAGCATAGAGTTAAATATAAAGTCAGAGGTGCAGATGCATCCTGGGAAAGAAGAGAGGGAGGAGCAGAGCGGAGATGCTTCACTGATGAAGGATGAAAACACATTTTCAGCTGCTTTTGATTTTTTTGTTTTTTTTTTCACCCATTAAACATTTTCCAGTGACACAACAGCATAGAATTCTAAAAAATATATATCAATAAAAATATGAAAAATGAATGTTAAACAAATAAGAAAAAACAGAAAAAAACACAAAAACACATGCTCACAAAAAATAAATAAATTAATCCCAAAAAAATTTTTTTTTAAATAAAATGACTAAAACAATAGTGTACTGTCAGTTTTGTTATACAGGATATGTTGTTACATAATAACTCTTTCCAGATGAAATAATAGGTCTGAAAAAGCAAACATCTGACATTCACATGTCAGATGTTTCTAATTATTTGTGCTGCTTCTTGTCATGGGGTCAGAGGTCACACTAAATAGTGACATTAACCTTTACAACACATTTAGTTCAGTTTTTATGTGTCTTTTAAGGCTATGCACATACAGTATTTCCTGCATTTTCTTTTTGGATCTGAAGAAAAACAATGAGGAAAAAATAAATATGAATGCTTACTTTAACCCAAGTTAAAGGTAGCTTAAGTCTTTGGCACAGTACTGTTACTGTATTTTATCAAGTCTTGACTCTTTCCGCACCAAGATTTTTCCTTCTTTTAAAGGATGTTTTAGGAGTTTTAAGGATAACTCAAACGTGTTTTTTTTTTCGTCATGTTTTGTTTTTCTTAAGACTGTGCACATATTTCCTGTATTTTAGTGGACTAAGACTCTTGCACCTTTGCAATTAAATTTAGGATGCTTGAGTAAAAATATTTAGTTAGAATGCACCTTATTTTATATTCCATTGGTTAGTAGCTGTATTAACATATGACAAATACTTTCAATGAAGTAATTCTGGTGATATTAGTGGATATTAGAAACTTCTACGTCAGTAAGTGATGATATAAATAGTAAACTGTGGGATGGGTTTAATTTCTGGCAGGTCTTGCTAGGCTAGTGACCCGTTCACCTACCTGCACCTGTGGCTGTGGGCTCGAGGAAAAACTCCAACAAAATAGAAGTCTGTGGCTTTTAGAGTCTGACAAAAAAAGAAACAAGTCAAAGATACGGTCTGTGTCACTTCATTTTATATTGCTGGACATCCGGAGAACAGAAACCCTGGGCCGCATTCTTGTAATTCAATAGGTCGCGGATCAGAGTTGCCCGGACAACACGGTCCGTAACCTGCAGATACTACGACAAAAACAGCGGAGTTTGTAAGGTTTCAATTGGAAAAACACGGCGAATACGTTTATTTTTTTTAAACCACTAAAACAAAGAATGAAAACAAAGCAAACCCCTCGTCTTCACTCTGTTCCCTCTCATATTGGGACGGTCCTCAGCGCGTGCGACCTGTTGTTCTCGAGCTCGGGTCCGGTTGCCTGGAAACCACTAACGCTCGAACGTGCACTCCGAAAAACCATTAAACTGACGAAAAGTGTTTCTATTTATGTGTTTTCAATTTTAATTACAAGCAAAATCTATCACTTTGCAAATCTCCAGTGACATGTATAGGTATGCGGATAGAAAATAAACAATTAGAATCCGACAAAAAAAAACTGAGGAAAAACTGAGAAAAACAACAATTCTAAACAGCTTTCTTGGTACTTTCATTTGGCAACAAAGACAATTTATTACGTATAAAGTCTCTTTTAATACTAGATCCTCTGCGCGTGCCACCTGTTGTTCTCAGGCTCGGGTCCGGTTGCCTGGAAACCACTAAAGCTCGAACGTGCACCCCGGAAAACCATTAAACTGCCAAAAAAGTGTTTCTTTTTAGGTTTTTAAGTAGAACTATTAGAAAAAAACATCACTTTGCAAATCACCAGTGACATGTATAGGTACGAAGATGGAAGATAAACAATTAGAATCCTGAAAAAATATATATACAAAAGTGAGGAAAAACAAGAATTTTACACAGCTTTTATAGCACTTTTATTTGATGACAAATACGTTTTATTACTTATAAAGACTATCTTAACACCATAGTAAGGCACACAGTTTGCATATAAAGTTAAATATATACAGCATAGTTTTAGGTCAAACCCCAGAGTACACTACAGAAGACTCATAGGATATTTTCTTTAATGTTTTTATCTTTGCTAAATCTAGATTACATTTTAGTGGTTTTAAGTTATTCCTTTTTTTCTATTAATATTTTCCATTCATTATTTAGTAGGTTTAAGCTGAACTGATTTTAGTCTAATAATAATGTATTTCATATGCTATCAGGACAGGTGTAATAAGCTGGTGTACTATGTTGCCTTAGCACTCATAGAGATGTTCCCTGTATTTATGTAATTGTATTGTCTGCACAAATTCACATATTGTCTGCAGTTGTTTAGCACTTTGACCAAGATAAATTTCCCCTCAGGGACAAAAAAGTATATTTCATTTGATTTGATTTAGTTTTAAATTAAATGTATGTATTGTTATATAGCCTATTGGGTTACCATTCTTTTCATTTTCTTTTTCTTGGCTGATTCATTGTAAAAGAACATGTTATCCACTTCACTTTACATACATTTTGGAAGACTTCTACACTGTTGCCCATAAAGTTGGAAGAATTTTGTTTTCACATTCCTCTTTTTATTTATACACATCAGTAATCAACTTTTGAATAAGTGCAATGATTATATATGGAGTCCCAGTTAAACTTTATCACATTGGAGATACAAAATATTTTATTCCAAGTTCATGGGCAACAGCATATTTACCCATATGTAATATGCATAAGTAACTAAGTCTATTATAAGTCAAATTTCCATCTCTTAGAAAGCCGGTCTTAAAGATTCAATTGAGCACTTGTGTATGAGACTTTTATTTTCCATCCAGGCTCACTGCAGTATATGAACAATAAAGGGCAGCTGCTCTTTGTGCTGAAGCAAAATTTGCAATTCATGAGATTTGACTAATCCATCTCAACCTACTCAAGCACTTACATTTTCTTTGTACAGACTTCTGAACTGAAAACTATCGGCTACACAGCTGCTCCTGTTCCAACACTCAGCCAACACTCCCATCTTGTGGCAAAGAATTTTATTTATAACCCGATGACTCTTTCTTACCATGATGGCAAAGACAAGATTAGTACCAAAGGTGATCTCAATGAAGATAACACTTCAGACACTGGGAATTACATTACAGTATTACTCATTGAGTTATACATAAATAAGATATGTAAAAATATATATACACAAACCTCATGTTTTTATGTCTCAAATAAACAAACAAGAAAAAACATACATTTTTCTCTCTCTCTTCTCTCATATATA
>JAQQZY010000027.1:3965440-3975615 GCA_030068375.1 Ostorhinchus rueppellii | reverse complement strand
GAGTTTAGTTGGAGAAAGTTGTTTTGCATCCACACAGTGATCTGTTGGAGGCAGTGACAGAGTGAGTCCACAGGCCCGTGTTCATCTGCTGTCAGTGAGATTAGAACTGACAGAACTTACTCATTAGAGTAAAATGAATGTGTAAAAATGGTGATACAATAATAGTAGTAGTTGTAGCAGTATCACTAAATACATAGAAAATACATAAATGCATGCATAGGAAAAGTAAGATTCTGAAGGGAAGAAAAACCCTAATATGGATAAATTAAGTTCAAATATCAAATAATAATAATAATAATAATGTGGCACATGGCAAACTCATTGCAAATTGTATGTAAATGAAATTATTGTGCTGTTTTTCTTTCTAAGATTGTCTTGATTGTTGATTTTTGTATTATTATTTATGTTTTACTAGTTCACATATATGTTAAATTTCATTGCATGTTCAGAATAAATCGCTCATTCAATCAGTCAATCAGTACAAGAATACAGTCATTTACAGAAATACAGAGTTTAATGGTGAGATTCAAACGAAATGCTGAAAATTTTAGGACTTTTGCAGCTTTAAATACAGTCTCAGAAAAAAAAACTATTCAATTTCTTGTTTATGTTAATGCCTGGTAGAACTAAAGGAAACAAATATAATGAGAACAACAAAAATAGCTGAGAGTAGTTTAATGTCAGAGCTGATATCTCTCCATTTAACAGGTTTTCTTGATAAAAACTAAATCACTTCAGTTCTTACATCAATATCTGTGTCATTGTACTGACAAAAACAGTGCTTTTACATAAGTTCAACAATGCTGGTTACATTCAAGTGCTGACAGTTGATTGATGACCAAGTGTTTTTTATATGTAGCTGCAAACTTTATGAGCTTAAACATTTCCATCATGTGCAGCTTTAGACTTCATAGATGCTTATTTTTCATTCTCTTTTCTTCAGATATGACAAGAAAATACACTGTCAAAAGTAAAACTTAAATCAACTTAAAAAAAATTCTTCAATAGGTCACACATAAAAAAAAATAGTTGAGTGAACCAAATTAAATTACATTAAATTACACTCAATATAATTTAATTTGGTTCACTCAACTATTTTTTTTATGTGACCTATTGAAGAAAATTTTTTAATTTGATTCAATGTTTTAATTTTTACATTGCAGGAAGTTTGTGCACAGCCTTAAAAGACACATAAAAATGGAACTAAATGTGGTGTAAAGGTTAAAGTGACTATTTAGTGCGACTTTTGACCCCGTGACAAGAAGCAGCACAAATAATTAGAAACTTCTGACATGTGTTGGATGAAACCTCATACAAAATAATAGAAAATTAAGGGAATAAATCTTATATTTTCAGAACAAAACGGTTAAAGACATGTTAAATACAAAGGGCAGTCACACTAAATATGAACACTCAGGTTTATAGAAGCTGTTTTTAACCTGGAATGTTTGCTCTTGTTGTTGTACATACGTCACATATATCAGATTGGATTAAAATACACAGACAAATGTATCAGAATTAGGAAATTAATGTTGGACGAAGAATCTTGCACAATAAAGTGTCTCATGGATATCAAATGTGTGGCCCGTGGACCAAACGTTGACCAAAATTGGCTAATATATCTAAATTTCTCTTTTATTTTTGGGTCTAAAAAGCTGTCAAAGTGCCAGGTACTAAAATAAACCCAGTTTCATAGAAGCACCCATCTACAATATTTTTTTTCTCTTTGTTTTACTGTAAAAAAAAAAAAAAAGTAAAATTACATGAAAATATTTACATTTACAAACCATCGTTTCACAAAAAAGTGAACAACCTGAAATGTCTAAGGAAAAATACATTAAGTGATTTGACCAATATTCTGCCTGTTATTAAATGTTGTGTGTGTTTGTAGATCCATTCTGATCTGTACGTTGTCATGCACATGTGTAAAGGATAAAGTGAGGTAGAATATTGTTAAATTTGCACTTATTTTTCTTTAGCTTGTTCATGGTTGTGCATGTTATTTGTATGTATTTAAAGGTTACTCCGTAGCTGTAAACATTTCCATGATGTAATTTCATCTTATTCACTGTATCATTGCTTATTATTTTTACTGGTCCTGCCCATATGAGATCATATTCAGCGTTACTGCATTTAGTTTGGCCTGAACTAAAATAAGTCCAACACTCTTGACTTATATGAAAAAAGTACAGTCAACAGTCAGAGGGGATTTACAATCACTTGTTGTTTTGTCATCATACATCCATTAAAAAGAAAATCATCAAACGCAAAGACAAATCTAACCATCACCTTTAACCATAAGGGGTTTTTTCAACGCGGGCCATAAATGCTGGATATGAGACATTACATCACTATATACAGGAAATGCAGCTGAACATGTTTTTCTGCCTAAATAACCACAAAAGAGCAAGTTTTCCTGGTTAGTCTACTACTAGGTCACTACTGAACAAAAAGTCAACTTAAAGGAACAGTCCTCTGGCCTAATTCCTCTTATACAACACAAAACCAAAGAAAGGTTAAAACGAAAACAGTGGAAAATCTTTGTGGCCTCAGTGTTACTGTTTAACGTTCTAGAAATGTCCTCTGAGGATGTGTGGATGTTGATGATTACACAGGCGTTGTAGAAAGTGTACAGTGATGCGTATATGGTTCAGACCTGACAGTGACATGCACTCCCTATCTGATCTGCCATTTCCCCTAATGCCGAATTGCTGACAGATGTGAAAAAGCGAGGGCGTCCTGTTTCCCAGTCTCCACCTACACATTTCAGGCCGCATAGTTGATCTTTGGTGATAAATAACACACTGAACACTGCAGCTGCAGCTCTCACAGCAGTTTAAGACAACCCTAACTCTAATCAGATGGATGACATTTTTGGTGTCCACACAGTATGGGGCAGGTACAAAGGTGGAAATTCTCAACCAGAACTTCACAACTTTTGCCTGTATCTATGGGATGCCCGTAAGAAAGACGGGTCATGGTTTAAAAAGTCCTTGAAGATATTGCCAAAGCGTCTATTTAGCCTCTAGAGTCGAAAGTGAAGTACCAGTTTTACCACATCTGTCATGTAATAATCACTATCTCTGAGCAGGATTACATAACAACTACTACTCTACTGATTTTCATAAAACTTGTTCAAGGGATCACACAGGCCACAGAAAGCACCAGCACATGCATTAAAAAAAGGGCTGATTTTTTGTTTGTTTGATGCTATTCGTGCCTGAATGCCCATCGACAATAATGTTATTTGCACACCATGATTGTAAAGGCTACGAGGTTACAGTAGTTTGGGAATTTCCCTGTAGCTGAGTTATTTTTAGTTTTTAGACCAGATTTACTAGTTTTTGTTAGTTTTCCTTCTTATCTAAATGCTTAGTTTTTTCATATCTTTTATCTTCCTTGCTGTCGTAGTCACACAAATCCCATACAGGACTCTGCTGCTTTTTTCCAACTTTAGTCCCCATGTTGCAGGTAGAGCGAGGACGAGAAGCTGACTAAAAAGTGACAAGAAGTGACGGACCGTGAAGTGTCGTATGGTGCTGCCAGCTAAAATTGTTCAAGCAAAGTAGATCAATTTCATATCAACCTGACATTGGCAAATATGAAAACAAAGGGAATTTTATCCATAATTTTTATGGCAATGGCTACTGCCACAGTACTGTGGCACAAAACATCAGTTTGTTTATTGCCACAGACCAATCCAATGGTCTGGTGTCAAATTATGGAATCAGCTGAAGAATAAATTGAAATTGTGTAGCTTGTTGTCATTTTTAAAAAAGCTTTAAGTTGTGAAATACTCAAGGGTTATGAAAGTGCAATGATTTCTAAGTGACTTAAACTGAATGTAAATTACGTTTGGCTAATGTTTTATTTTTCTGCAACTTCAGATATGGAGTTGGAGTAAGGATGGAAGTAGGAGGAGCAGAAATAAGAGTCGAACTTTAGCTTCTTCCATTTTCAGTAAAAAAAAATGTGCTAACTGTATGTTCTTTACATGTATGTATTTATGTATGTAACTGAAATAAAAATATTCCTTCAATGTTAGCCTCTTGTTTCCACAGTACTATGGTCATATATGGTGTGGACTTCAGTGCATTCTTTTGTGCATTTTGCTACCACAGTACTGTGGCAACTGACCGAAGAAAGGACAAATTGGTGATAGTATATAGAATAGACAAGGAATTACTGTTCTAAATCAGGGGTGTCAAACTCATTTTAGTTCAGGGGCCACATTCCCAACATGATCTGAGGTGGGCCGGTCCAGTCAAATAATAATATAATAAAATATAAATAATGTCAAATCCATACATTTCTCAGTGTTTTAGAGCGAAAAAAGAGAAATCACATGATGAAAAACTTTACATTTACAAACTATCCAAAATTTAAAGCTGCAGCTGTCTCCACACATGACCTGATGTTGTTACTCGATGCCACAGTGAAAAGTGAAACTAAAATTCTGAATGAGTTGCTGGCAACAGGAAAGTCTGTGTTGCTTCTGTTACAAACCACAAAGTACAGAAGTGACAGTGATCAGTAATCAAAGCTCTAATTTCCAATACTTCTCTGAAAACATTTATGATTGACTAAAATCTTGCAACACAGGGTTGATTTTCTGCAGCCTGGGACTAAAACCAAGAGGAGTAATTCGTGTTTCCTGTGACAAATATTCCTTATGGATTTTTTGTCCAAGGAACTAAAACAAAAACTATTCCACATGTACTATAAGTCTGTAAGAAGTCCTTACTTCTTGCCTAAATTTTATGAAACTCCATGCAGTAGTTGTTGCACTGCTGTTGCACAAAGGCATCATAGAGACACTCAGTAATTCCACCCAAATGTTAATGTACAACCTCCATCAGAGCTTATTAGTTCTTAAGAAAAATGCAAACTTCCTCTTCTGTTAAATTCCCCGTAGCTTCTGCTTAAATCTGACTCAGGCATTTACTGCATTTACTGAATTAAAGGATATATAAAGATTCAGGAGGCAACACAAACACTAAACTTTGAACATTCTTTGGCTGTTACTCTGAAAATACTGTTTAATTTTCAACCAATAAAGACCCAAATATCCACTGTCGACCAAAACCATCTACTGAGGTACAGTAAAATGTTAAATACCTATTGATCCACATACATGTAAACACTAGGTATAAAATACAGTTATTCATCTTTTCATAGTCATCAGATATGACTCATTTGGATGTTCAGAGGCTCTGTAGTTACCATGGAAACACCATCATCTTCAACAACATTGATTCACCAGTAAAACCCATGGAGTTGGATCAATGACAGTGGATGGAGATGCTTGGTTTATGTTCAGTTAGTGAGAGATTTGATTGCAAAAGCCACTTTTTCTGCAGTTTTCGCTGTTTTTGATATAATAAGCCTTAACTTTATTCTTAGTTTTTAATCATTGTAATCTTCTACAAAACTGATTCACTAGTAAAACCCATGGAGTTGGATCAATGACGATGGGTTTAGACCAGGAGTTGGCAACCTTTACAACCGAAAGAGCCATTTTTGTCTGGAAAAAAAGAAAGAAATCTGACGGGAGCCATGAAAAAATAATTAAACCCGTCTACATTTTACCATGAGGTGGCTGCTCTGCTGTAGCCTGTTTGTGATTAGTTACTTACAATATTGCAGTATCTGGTGGATTCATGAAATTATATACAACTACAAGAAAGAAAACATTCAAGATTTATAGAATTTTTTTTAATGACGGACACTATTTCCAAATCATAGTTTACTAAATGGTGAAAATTAATTTTGTTGCGTTAAAATTGTTGTGTCTGAGGATTAGATGAAGCCTCATTCTAGTACAAAAAAGCAAATGGTAATTTTTACAAACCTAAACTTCGCTGCCGGGTCAATTTGACCACAATATAAGGGTTAAATACGGATATCTGATAGATTTTATCTGTACAAAGAGAAAAGAACAGCTCTTAAGCAACAGCAGAGTAGCACAAAAACGGGAAAGTATAATATTGCACTTTCACTATAGACTTGTCGTGAGTGTAAAGACGCTGTTCTTTAGGTCATGTACTAGGCTTCATTGCCTTTAGGGTTGTAATATAATAAATTTTTCTACAACAAGATATATGTAAACTTCAGTAACACAAAAGTTAAACAGGTCTGAAAAAAACTATTATATTTGTTTAATTGCTTTGAAATAATTCTAATCCTGAAATGCATCTTGAAGTAACTCTTCTCAACAGTATGAGACAACTAAGCAAAGTGAATCAGATATGAACCTTCAACAGAAAACACTGTTTTCTGAGGTTGTGGTTTTGCTACATCTAGGACACTGTATCGATGCAAGGACTCGTTTTTCTGCAGAAACTGTGGAAACTATTAGAAGCTCTGAGAGAGAATGGTAGTTCGGATGAAGCAGACATTATTTGTGCTGTTCTTGTCTAATTATTTGCATTTGTTTATGTTTTTGTAACACAGCCACACCTTTGGAAACTAAAAAGATGTTTCCTGATGACCTTTGAAACTGTGTAAAATGTGTTCTTCTGCAGAAATTGAAGACACAATGAGAAGCTATGCCAGCAAATTTGAATTAAGTTATTTGTGCTGTCCTTATGTTGTATACTAGTGTAAAAAAAAACAAAAAACATTAAAACATGGAATAAATATGTGCAACTGCATGAAGCAACAACATACATTAAGACTTACAATGATCTAAATGATTCTTTCCAACCACGTCACTGCTGTACAAACTGTTTGGTGACTCTTACTTTTGTGTTCGAAGGTGGGAGGAGGCAGGAGAAAACTGACGTGGGCAGGATGTTCTGGTGGGGCAGGACTCAGAGTGATCATGGGAGTTTCCTCAGTATTGGAAATGATCTGAGACAAGAAACAAAATATACAAGGTACAAATTTACTGTATCTTCCTGCCAAATCTGAATCACTATCAGGTCAAGGCTGGAAAAACAGAAATATATTATGAAATGCCATCACATTTGTATTTTATGCGACACTTGTTGAATAAAATGTACTTTGAACAAACACAATTGTCAGAATATTGGAATACCATAAATACATGGAATCAACAATCAAAAAGTAATATTAACTAGAAAAGTATTATTCACCAGCCAACAGACTCACTAATCTAAGGGTGGGACTAAGGACAATTGGACTATTTTTGCATTTGACAAATTCATCCCAAGGGCCGGACTGAACCTATTAGCGGTCAGGATTTGGCCCCCGGGCCGCATATTTGACACCGGTGCTTTAAATATGACTAAGTTCCTTTTCTTTTGTCAAAAACTGAATTTCTTGGCTTCCCCAAACATAACCAAATGAGGCCTCCTGTCTGTACATTGAATGGCTTCAGTGTAACAAAAAAGAGCGCTATATTCTCGGAAAATGTACTCAGATGTTGTAGCGTTGGTGATTAATTGAATACGTCAGGTTTTGGAAAGTCAGCCCCACACTGACTGATAAAACTGATAAATCTATTAATAGATTATTAGAGCTGTCATTACCTTTTACCTCAGACTGTCACCACATTTTAACATTTGATATCACTGACATTTGCATGTTTTTTAAGGCCCATGAGGAGTCCACCTGCATTACTAAATCCTCCCAGATATTGATCACAACAAAAACCAAACTTTAAAAAAAAACAGTCATCACGCACCAGTGTGGTTGGGCTGCTGCTCTGATCACTTTGTTGTTCTGCAATGAGGAAAAGAAGATGATATCAGCCAGTTTCCTGTCTGAACATGTTCACTCTCGAAGGTTCTTGAGAAAGGAAATGCAGCAAAAATTTTGGTAAAAGACAAATGTTATTGGGAACATTTGTGAAGACATCGTTTTAAACTTGTATTCGATAAGCAGGTGCTGTAACTAAAGGTTCACCATGACAGTTTTGCCTGTAAAGTTAGAATCAAACATATATTTATCTCTTCTGATGAAATGATTGCGACAATATGATATATTTGTAATCGCTAAAGTGTAACTGGGACTGAGAATGTGATTATTAGACCGAGTCAAAGCTCTTTTTAGTCCTATTTATACACATCAGTAATCAGCTTTGACTGGGTGTAACGATCACAGTCTGAGTCACATCTATTTATTTATTTGTATGTGCAAATAAATAAATAAATAAATGACTGTGACTCAGAAAGTGATCATTACACCTAGTCAAAGGTGATTACTGATGTGTATAAATAGGAATAAAAACAATAATGTGTCTCAAAACAATATTATTCCAGCTTTATGAGAAACACTTTATAATCAGGAAATTGTGTTTCAAGTATCAAAAACACAAACATGTAAAAAATGACTAATGTGTGGGTCATATGTTGAATTTTCTGACACACTAATAGTTCCACTAGTTGCCATTTCCTTATTAGCTGTCTACAGATGAATAAAATACTCTAATTGTTTGTTTTACAAGATTAATTAATGGCCAATAACCATGTGAATGTAACAACAACGACAAAGATGAAGACAATGTCATCACAATAGCTCACAGCTTATCGGCCAGTGAGATATTTAATGGTAATATTTGAGATTGTGTGAAATTTAAACCTTTTTTCCCCACAACTGTGTTTTTGTTTTTAATTGTATCTTTATTTAGAAGAAGGGGCAAGAGCATGTAATAATACAAATGCATCTGCAAGAACAATTCCCCTTCTAATTTTTTAATAAGTCCATAAAAGAACATTTTTATATTTACAAGAACCTGTGGAGTCGCCTGCTGCTGTTGTCTCGGAAACAAAAGCCTTATGGTATTACAGAATCTGGGTATTGGTGAGGTCATACAAAGTCTGCTCTCATTGGGGTGATAAGTCTTATAAGTCTGTTCCAAATTTGGGTTCTTATTCAATAGGTTAATTTTCCCATTCTAAATATTTCTAGAACAATTCCAATCCAATCGTCTTGTGTGGGTGGAATCAGGTTCAATCATCTTTAGTGATTAATTTTTTGCTAGCGACTAAGAATATTTGCAGCAGCTTTATATCCCTCAACTTTCCAGAACAGAGACATGACCTAGGTAAAGGGTCTTTAGGGTGTCCAAAACCTTTTTTTCCCCCACTACTGTGTTGGTGGTTTTATTTGGCATCTTAAAAACACTGACTAAAAAGTTTTTAATATAGCTTTTACATTAGTGACATACACTATATGGGTTGTTTTCTTTTAGCTGTTGGTTTTAAAGGAATTCCCTTGTGTTTTATTTTTGTGCTGTGCATTTTAGAAATTTTGTTCTGTAATCGCATCTGGGATGTTTTTACTGAATGACAATAAATCTGATTCTGATTCTTCTTTTGATTCTGATAAAAGGAGATTACATTCCAGAGCAGATTACCATTGAATCCAACGTCTTTCTCGGCACACCCACAGAGACCGAGGCTTTGATATCTGAGCAGGTTTCTAATAAGGTACGTCACAAGGCAAAGGATCATCACAGCCGTCAGCAGGAGGATCACCCAGGTAACATAACTGACTTCTGAGGACACAAACAAACACTCCAATTACTAAACACACATGGGACAATAAGCATCTAATCAATTCAATGCCATCCAGTTCAGTCTAAATGTTATAGATCACAGGTATCAAACATGTGACCCATGGGATCAATTCATAAAATACAGAAATTACACTGAAGATATGAACAAGCATTGGTGTCAAAATCATTTTAATTCAGGTTCCACATACAGACCAATATGATGTAAAGTGGGTCAGACCAGTAGAATACTATTACAATAACCTATAAATGTTGACAAGTTCAGATTTTCTCCTTGCTTTATAGTAAAAAAAGGAAAATTATATGAAAATGTTGACATTAACGAACTATCCTTTCACAAAAAATGGGATCAACCTGAAGTGCCTTAAGAGGAGTAAATGCAATTTTACCAATATTCTGCCTGTTACTAAATGTTTTGTGTATTTGTTACAGTTGTAATGCTCATGTGTGAATATTAAACTGATAAATTGAGGCAGAATATTGTTAAAATTGTACTTGTTATTCTTAATACATCACAAGTTCATATAATGCAGATTTTTAAAGAAGCTTTGTACATGTAAACATTATCATAATGTAACTGTACTTTTTCACTGTTTTAATATACGGGTGGGCGACACGGTTAGCACACGTGCCTCACAGCAAGAAGGACCAGGGTTCGATTCCCGGGCGATCCTTGGGACCTTTCTGTGTGGAG
>JAQQZY010000027.1:3953715-3963925 GCA_030068375.1 Ostorhinchus rueppellii | reverse complement strand
AATAGCGAGGCAGTGGGTAAGGGAGAACGGTAAGGAGGAGTGACAGTCAGAAATGGGGAAACAGTGGAGGAATGACTTTTTTTATTCTACATAACACAAAGACTCCTGTGGAATCATGTGACTCTGAAAACATGAGTATTAAAGACTAAATTGTGTTTTGTTTTTTTGTTTTTTAAAATCATTATCAGAAGAACTGGAGAAATCTGGGGCGACCTTTTACCTGAACTTTACTGTATACATGAATGAGTCTAGGGTCAGATACTGTTTACCTGGGTAACGTTTCTTCTAGTACTTGTGCTAAAATAGTGAGCTAATGCCTTTAGGATAACCAGACAAGCTGACAGCTGGAAGAAAAAAAAACAGGCCCAGTGTCCCTGTATCTCTCTATCAAGTATCAATAACAACGGAATTTTCGAGGTCGTCAGGTTCTGGTACTATGTTAGAGTGCTGCGGTCTTAATGTAGGAGGTTAATCACCCAGTAGAAGTGGGTGGTACTTTTACTGGAGGAGAACTCAACAAATTACATGAAAGTCCATATACGGCTTCTTATCAGTGCTCGGTAGTAACTATATTGATATCTGTAACCATTTTCATGTTATAGTCATCAAAATATGGTCCATTATAAGTAAAGGCAATTTTTTTTAATTTCAGAAATTCATCAGAAATGAAGAAAAATCTAAATTTCTGAAAGCTGTGAACAAACTTTGTAGACATTGTCTGAATGAAGCTGCCAATAAAGTTTTAAATGAATCCAGTCTGTAGTTTTGGAGAAGGGCCTAGAGGCTGGGGCGCTAAAATGGAACTGGAAAAGTAAAGGGTTTTTTTTACCAGCTAAACTGCACATATATCTGCTACAATTTTAGCATTTAATCATTTTAGAAATGCTGCAGCAACTGGGCACCTGTTGTTGCAGCATTTTGCATTTGCAGATGTTTTTCTTCGGGATGCACCGATACCAGTTTTTTCCAGACCGAGTACGAGTACAAGTACTTCTATTTGAGTGCTTGCCAATATCGAGTACCCATACGAGTACTTAATAATCCTATTACAGTTCTTGCTGCTACTGACATTTGATGTGTTGGAATGAGCATTTGTCAATCAATCCACCAGGGGCGCCGCTTTGAATTAACCATTGTAGACAAATACCACGAAGAAAAGTAAAGTTTTTGAAAAGAAGAAAGTCAGTAATAACAAACATGGAGCTGACAGAGGGAACACTAATGTGGATACTAATGTTGCAGCATTTCCACTGGTAAGGTTTAAAAGTGAAGCTTCAGGAGACAGAGAAAAGACAAATAAGTGTTCAGTTTCATTTTTTACTTCTGCAGGTGGTGGTCTGGTGGAAAACGGACAGAACTATGTATACAGAGGACGGACAGAACGCCCTGTCTGTATCCGTCTGTCTTAAACGTTACTTGTAGTCGGCGTTACTTTTGTCACCGTCATTTATTTAGTTCAGTCTCCACACTGCTGACATTACCTCTCTGTACCTGCTGCACTGAACTATGAATGCCATGCTGCCGTAAGTGGTATCAGCGCAGTTGTATCAGAGTACTATTACAAGTACAAGTACTAACGCTGAGTATCGGACCAGATACCGATACAGTATCGGTGCATCCCTAGTTTTTCTTTTCATTCATTCATCTTCTATACCCGCTTTATCCTCACTTGGATCACGGGAGTCGCACGGAGCCTATCCCAGCGAAGGCGGGGTACACCCTGGACAAGTCGCCAGTTCATCCAGTTCACAGGGCTGACATATAGAGACGAACAATCACTGTCACATTCACACCTATGGGCAATTTAGATTAGCCCATTAACCTATCAGTGCATGTATTTGGATTGTGGGAGGAGAGAACCCACGCAGACACATGGAGAAACTCCACACAGAAAGGTCCCATCAGTGACTGGTGCGGGAATCGAACCCAGGACCTTCTTGCTGTGAGGCACAAGTGCTAACCACTGCATCACCCTCAATGGACTTATTTATTTATTATTATTATGATTATTTTTTTAACTGCAACTACCAAGAATGATGCTGCTAAATTGCTTTTCATAGTAGTAACACTAACACTAAAGTTCACTTCTATTCTATTCTATTCTATTCTATTCTATTCTATTCTATTCTATTCTATTCTATTCTATTCTATTCTACTGACAGTTTCAACATGTCATCTCCTGGATGTCTTTTATTATTTTGCTAAAACATCCAGTTTTGACCTCGAAAGAACTGAACATGTGCAGAAGGGACCATGAAAGAATACTCAGCAGAGTCTCTTAATGCAATAGATCAGAAATACTGTGTATGGGGTGTCTATTCTATTCTATTCTATTCTATTCTATTCTACTCTATTCTATTCTATTCTATCTCATCCCCAACCCATCAGATATTCTCAGGTTAAATATTACTCACAAGTAGAAAAAACAGAAGCAATTTTTTCTTCTGTATTCTATTTATGAAGCAAATTATTCAAGTGTATTTTGACTCATATTTTGAGTCACAAAAAAAACCAACCCTGATACCTTAGGAAGTCATACTAATGACAAATATTAACAGCTGATTATTTAGTTACAGTGATGTCAGATTTTTGTGTAATTTGTCTACTTCACCCCCGCTCAGATGACCACACTCCACAGTACTGACTCTAAATATAAACTGGGGGTTGATTTACTTTTACACATACAGCTGATAAATAAAGTGCATTAATAGCTACTTTTTATGCATTTATTCTCCAGTCAATGAGATCTACCAGGGGGATCAACACAATATATCTGATGACATTTCACACCATTTTCATTCTCAGTAAAGCGCCTGTCACCTTTTACTAGCAGTGTCAAATATGTGGCCTGACAGGGTGAATTTGCAAAAATTACACTGACGATATTAACAAATGTGATGGAATGTGAAATAATAGCATAGTAAGTAATGAATTAAAAAAATCTATTTATTGCTGACTTAATGGCAAAAAAATATTATGACCTTTTGAATATGAGTAATGAAAATAATGACTGTCAATTACAACAAAAAGCAACACTTAAAGATAGAACTGGTAAAATAATGGTATTTTTCCACATTCTCATGCCGTTTTCATTGTTTTTCCATCTTACGAGTCACAGTAATACTTAACAGTTGATTTTATTGATTTTCTTTAATAAACTCTGACATGGGGCTTAGATAGTTTGTCCAGGATGATCATTTATGCGTAACTTTGCCTTTTCTCTTATCAAATGTTCACTATATCTTTTTGAAATGACCAGTTTACTGTAATGCAGTGGTAATAAAAACAAATAAAACTGGATTAAATTTTTAATTATAACAATAAGTGACAATTAAAGATAGGACTGGTAGTAAAATTATGACATTTCTAGTTGATTTAATTAATTTCCTTTAATAAAATATAACATGCGGCCTTGATAGTTTGTCCAGGATGATCATTTATGCAGAACTTTGCCTTTCCTCTTATCAAATGTCTCCAATATTCTTTTTTTATATCTCGTATCTCTTCCCCTTCATATTGTAAAGTGATGCAGAAACTGTAATAAAGGCAAAACACCTGATCTAATCATCCAATTTTTCCTCCTTGTTTTAGTGCAATAAACAACCAAACATTAATTTATGACAATATTTACATTAACTAACTGTCTTTTAACAATAAAATGTGAATAACATGAACTTATGTCCTCCTCAACCCTTGCAATTCTACATTGTTTTAATATTAACATAGGGTGTAAACTGATGAAGAAAATAACACTGCAGAGAAATAAACAGTCAAACATTACAGAGTCATTTTATAACTAAATCTGGAGTAAAAATAGCTCTACAAAGTGGAATCATATTACTCTAGCAGTGTGAAAGCACCACAGTGTTAAATATTTTACATATTTCATTGTTAATTTTGACACTGAACTGAGTAGAATTAACTCTGAAAATTCAACAATGGCCATAGAGTAAATGTTACTCTAATTTGAATGGGACCTAATGTTATCTGAAACAGAGTTAAATTGACACTCTGTTTTTACTGTGCATTAACATAATTATAATGGAAACAATAACTGGAACCAGAACTGAGTAAACTGGACAAAGAAAGAAATTACAATGAAACAAAATAAATAAGACCTGTTAAATAAGAGATATAAGAGCAGAAAACATGAACAAAATATCATAAACAACAGCACAAATAACACAAATAATACCAGTACCAAATCCACTCAGCAGCAGATGTTTACATGAACCTGCTGTGACACAGTGACTGCATCTGAGGTAATTTAAGGTTTGAAGCAAAGAAGCATTTATTAAAAACCTAATATCAGAAAGTGATGAGGAAATCTACGCAATTAAAATGTTTTTAAAGCTAATCACTTGTTTTCTAACATTTTAACATACTCTGATACTAATTATTATTCAATTCATGGAGATAATATGAAAACAAACAACTGCTAATTATGGTCTAATAACAATTAATTAACAGTTGATTTACACTCAAACATGTCACTGCAGATCAGGTTTATCAAGAACAGCAAAGTTACAGTAATGGTGTATTATGGGATGTGCATATGTGTCCACTGTGTTGGCTGATATGGAACTAAAACAATAAAACACATGAATATAGAAGAGATCAGCTGTAAAATAACTGTCCACTGTAGTGACTAGCATGAACGAAAGGAAGGGTAAAAAAAAAAAAAAGGATTTTACATTTCTAGATGTTTTTTTAAAAAAAAAAAGTACAAACACTACCTTAAAAAAAAAAACAACACTATCTTGGCGGAGGTCTGTGCTCTCCGAGTGCTTTTCTAGTTACTTAATTTAATGAATTCCCCTTGATATAGTGTAAAGTGTAGGGCAGATAGTTCAACTAGAAGGTACTTTTATCTTATTAAATGAAGACTATAAATCTCTATGGTTTGTTTGAACATTATATGTTGATAATCAATACATTTTCACATATTTTTACCTCTTGTTTTGTGTTGTTGTTGAGTTTGAACAGCTCAAAAAGCACTGAATCTTTCTTTCTTTCTTTCTTTCTTTCTTTCTTTCTTTCTTTCTTTCTTTCTTTCTTTCTTTCTTTCTTTCTTTCTGTATATTTCAGACACAGACATAATACAGAAAATAATAATAATGATAATATAATGATAATGAAACCAAATAAACAGTCACAAAATACAATAATAGAAAAAAATCAACACATTAAATATTTACTTGATTGAATTAATTCCCCTTAATAATATGTAACATATAGGGTAAATATTTTATCCACTGATCATTTATACAAAGTTTTGCTTGTAATCTGATCAAATATACACTACATCATTTTAGTTTGTGTTAATATCCTATACTGATGCAGTAATAATATTAAAGATAGAAGAACTCAAGTGAAAGCAATTTTAATTTTCAAGAATAATGCGACTGTAAATATTTAGCTTATTTAACACATTCCCCTGATTATAGTGGAATGTATGATGAAGAAAGCTCCTCCACAAGGTTAAGTTATAGAAAACTTTACTTTTTATCTTATTAAAAGTTCACTACATGTGATTATATGGTGATAATAATTACTAATTACATGATAATAAAATTCTTCATGTCTTTTGTCATGTGAATTTCAATAACATTCAGCATAACATTTAATATTTACTCGATTTCATTTATTCCCTTTAATAATATGTAACATGAGGTGTAGATAGTTGGTCCAGAAGGTTAATTTATGCAAAATTTTGCTTTTCATATCATCAAATGCACACTATATCTCTTTGGTTTAAAAATATATGATATCATATGATAATATGATATGATAATAACAAATATATTTTGACACATTTTTCTCTAGTTTTGCTTTTCCAAAAGGTTCATTTATGCAAAACTTTGCTTTGTATCTCATGAAACATTCACTGTATGTCTTTATATGGTGGTAATAATTACATTCTCAAACATTCTTCTTTTGTTTTGTCTGATGAAATTGAGTAACAGTCAGAATAATATGAATATAGAGTTAATTTAATTAATTCCTTGTAATACAATGTAGATAGTATAAAACTTTAGTTTTTACCTGATGAAACACACATTGTTTGTCTTTTCAGTTTAATTTAACGTTATAAAGTGGTAACAATTAGATTCTTCCTTTGATTTGTCTTGTGAATTTCAATGACAGTCAGGTAAATATTGAATATTTAGTTGTTTTAATGAATTCCCTTTAATAATATGTGACACGAGGTATAGATAGTTGGTCAGGAAAGGTTAATTTATGCAAAAAATGTCATTAAATGCACACTATATCTCTTTGGTTTAAAATGATATGATAATTATACATACATTTTGACACACTTTTCTCTAGTTTTGCTTTTCCAAAAGGTTCATTTATGCAAAACTTTGCTTTGTATCTCATTAAATATTCACTATATGTCTTTATATTGTGGTAATAATTACATTCTAAACCATTCCATCTTTTGTTTTGTCTGATGAAACTGAGTAACAATCAGAATAATACTGAATATATAGCTGATTCCCCTTCATTACGTGCAATATATGGTGTAGGTAGTAGGCACAGAAGGTTAATATTTATATAAAACTTTACTTTTTAACTTGTTTAATGCAAAGTGTATTACTTTTCAGTTTACTTTAATGTTATATAGTGATAATAAATACATTCTTCCTTTGATTTGTCTTGTGAATTTCAATTACAGTCAGAATAATATTGAATATTTAGTTGTTTTAATGAATTCCCTTTAATAATATGTAACATTTAGCCTGCATAGCTTGTCCAAAAGGATCATTTATACAAAGATCTGCTTTAATTGCACCACATACCACACTTATTGCGTGTCATTTGTGCAAAACAAACGTGACTTCAGGCCACATTTCCATGACAGATAAATAACCACAGATGAATTTTCCACACACACAAAAATAAAAATCCTTAGGAGCTAAAGAGTTAACGCAGCTTTTCCTGTCCGCCGTGCACTATTTTTTTCAGCGCTGGGTTTCCAGATCTGCTATTTTTTCTACCGGTTCGAGTTCGAAACATGCATCCGATCCAAAAGTGCTTGGGTTAAAACAGAGATGCGCATTGTTTTATCATGAATAAAATAGGTCAGGATGTAAAAATCCAAAGCGTGCTTAGCCTCAGTGCGCGCCGCTCGGAGCCTGCAGCGGCACCCAGAAGTGAACAAAGCGACCCGGAAGCGGTGGTCCGACTGGAGGCAGGCAGAAAGAACATCAACCTTTTATATTATAGCTGTACTCGCAAGACAATATCTGCAATCGGGACATAAGGTATTTGTGCATGTCTTTTCGTGTCTTCGCTCCCGTGCGTAACGATTGCGGGTGGCGCACTGCATAAAATACGTGCATTATTGTGCATTCAGTTGTATTCCTGCCATTTGATTCGCCCAAAAGTTGCAGAATGTGGGGGGAAAAAGCAGCCTAAAAAGTGAAATTTGCTTAAGATGGCACGGCGTCTTTGCGCAGACGAGCCTTTGTGCGTCGGTTCTTTTTTTTTTTTTTTTTTTTTTTTTTTTTGTTGTCCTTGCGTTGTGGGTCCGGGTGGTTGGGTGGAGACAAGACGCAGGCTTGTCCGTTTCCGTGCTGTTTTTGCAGGGCATGGTTGTTGTAGGAAGTGTCAGTTTTTTTAAGAGGTGGGGAGGCCGGGCTATTCAAACCTGCAATTCGCCGTAAACAATCATTCATGGCTTTGACATGATAAACACACCTTTGTGTCCGCGGCGGCTCCTTCGTCCTCCCAGACCTCCTCCTCCTCTCCACTAAATGTTCATGCTCCTAAATTTTTTGGGGTCTGCAGAATATGGCGTCCCGCCTTATAAAAATAAGGCTGCCATTTTTGTTTCTCTTTTGTCTGGAAATGTTTTAAGAAAACTGTCTGAGAATGTCTGAGACGCACCGGGAGGGTCGATGCGTAAAACCGGCCGTCGGTCCCGGGTCCGTGGAGGCACCGAGACCAGCCGACGTGTCCGAAAAGTCAAAGAAAGCAAAGTTTGGTTCATTTCTGGGCTTTTTTTTACCCACTGCGTTTATCTGGAAATTTAAAGCGACGTGCACTTATTTTCAGGAATTCACAGTGAGACAAAAGGAGCCACAGGAGCTAAATGTGTGCGTTTAAAGGCTCAGAATGTGCAGGTTTAACACAGAAAACTGGTTTTATTTGACATTTAGGTGAAACTTTATGGATCAGCTGGGAGTAAATAGCAAAACCACTACATTAAGTTCACATGCAACTGTCTGGTTTTTATACTAAGGGCATTATATTAGGAGAATAAATGGATTTGAAAGTAATTGTAGCATGTTATATCAAATAAGCCTAATATATAATCATTAATAATACCTTTATATTTAATTTCTAATGTTAATGAACACATTTAGAAGTCATTCTAACATGGTATAGCACATAAAACTAAAATGTAATCATTAATAATACCATTATAATTATAAAATTGTGGTTACATATGCACATCAAGTTCACATGCAACTGTCTGGTTATTAGATTAATGGCATTATATTTAATTTGTAATGACAATAAACACATTTAAAAGTAATCACAGCATGCTATAGTAAATAGAACTAAAATGTAATCATTAATAATACCATTATATTTTATTTCTAATAATAATAAACACATTTAGAAGTCATTATAACATGTTATAGCTGATAAAACTAAAATGTAATTATTAATAATACCATTATATTAATAAAATAGTGGCAACACATGCACATCAAATTCACATGCAACTGTATTATTAGCATTTTAATGTTGTTATATTTAATTTCTAAGGAGATTAAGCACATTTAAATATAATTATAGCATTTTATAGCAAGCACAATTCAAATATAATCATTAATACTACCATTATGTTTAAATTCTTAGGAGAATAAACACTTTTAAAAGTAATTACAGCATATTATAGCCCACAAACCTAAAATATAATCATTAATAACAGCATAGTAACAATAACATTCTTGTTACAGATGTACATCAAGTTCATAGGGAACTGTCTGGTTATTATATTAATCTCATTATATTTGAGTTTTAATGAGAATAAACACATTTAAAAGTAATTATAGCGTGTGCTTGCAAATTGAACCACTACATAATCATTAATAATGCCATTATATTTAATTTCTAATGAGAATAAACACATTTAAATGTAATTATAGCATGTTATAGCCAATAAAACTAAAATATAAGCCTTAATTATAGCATAGAAACATTAATATTCTAGGTACACCTTTCAGTTTGATTGCACTAAAGAAGACTGTAGTATAATAAAAGCTGGAAAAACATAAGATTTCAGAAGTCAGATGTATTTATCTAGTACATGTAAACAGAATAAAATAAAACCATCAGGACAATCAGAAGGTAAATGATGGATTTAAACTAACACCATTATCATAAAGTGAACTGAAGCATTGTACAATAATCTGAATAATATTAGTGACATACATAAAGATTAGAGACAAACCTTTTGGAGTAAATGTTAAATACGCGTATGGATGCTCTGATTCTGGTATTAAAAATCATATCCCAATATTTTTTTCATATCAGACAATATCGATATGTTTCACGATATAAATCAAATCACTATTTTTGTCCAGCTCAAATTTTCACATACAAACAATTGGCTCATTTGAACATTGTTAAGGAACACTTTTATCAGCTCAAACTGGTATTTCTGTAGGTGAACCAGAAATATCGCAATATTATTGTTATTGCAATGCTGTGTATCAATATTGCAAGTTTTGCCAATATTGTGCAGCCCTAATTTCCATTGTAGCAGGGGTGGGTACCTCTGGTCCTCGAGGGCCGGTATCCTGCATGTTTTAGCTGTTTCCCTCTTCCACTACAGCTGGAAGCTATTGCATCGTTTTCAGGTTTCTGCAGAGCTTAATGATGAGCAGATCATTAATTGAACCAGGTGTGCTGGAAGAGGGAATATACCTAAAACATGCAGGATACCGGCCTTTGAGGACCAGAGTTGCCCACCCTTGCATTACAGGATTCTACCGACTTTAGAGTACCTGGTTGTCATAGCAACACTGCATATAACTTCCATTGGTTGTGTGATGCCCCATCAAGCTCATGCTGAATCTTTTCATCGGCCACCAAGTACAGAAATGTCTGAACCTCCTAGACCAGGGGTCAGCAACCCTGGTCCTAGAGAGCCACTATCCTGCATGTTTTAGATGTGTCCCTCTTCCAGCAC
>JAQQZY010000027.1:3817039-3827481 GCA_030068375.1 Ostorhinchus rueppellii | reverse complement strand
TTTTCACCAGTGATAGAGAATCACCCAAGGATGTTCCCATTAAATTTTGGTCACAATCCGGATAGCAGTTTTGACGTTATGATGTCATAACCTTGGTGGAGGTTTGCGCTCACTGAGCGCTCTTGTTTTCTCTTAGACTGCCATCTAAGCCTTCTGTCAGAGGTCCAAACATTAGTGGTATGACCAGAATGATCAACACAGATTGGTTTGAGTCTTTATTTTTTTTTCGATTTTGATTTTCATTTGATATATGCGTGTTTATGTAGATGTATTTGTGGGGATGCAATCTGGATGGGGGGGTAGGGGGGTGTTCACAACTTTTCCAAGAAATGCTTTAATAATGTAACTTGTTTATATGGAAAAATTACAAATAAAGTTGTAAAAAAAAAAAGACTTAACTGAAAAGCTTTAAAGAAAATGTTAAAAACATAAACATCTTTGGGCGATTTACCGTAGGAGAAGGTGTCGGGCAGAGGCACCCCGTGGCCGGCCAGCTCCTGGAAGGTCCAGAACTTGTTGACACAGTTGAGAATAGCCTGAGGCCGGTTGATCAGCCGACAGCCCATCTTCTCCAGGTGACGGAGCACAGTGATGTCGCTGTCTGACTGCACCCAAGGCGTGGGCACCCGGACCACCACCACCTGTGGATAAGATGTCACCACCTCCTGCTCCACCCGCAGACCTGTCATGACAAAGGGGGCACAGAGAAGACCAAAAAGATTACAGTCTGGTTGTAATTTTGAGGTAGGACATGCATATAATAGAGTTTTAGGCCGGGTTCAGACTACACCCAAAATCACGCTGGATACGACAATGTGCGTCACCTGATCATCTTATCTCGTATAGTGTTTCACAGTGGACAATAGGGCTGTGTGATATGGCATATATCACATGACAATAGAAAATGTGTATTGGCTCACATTACACTGCATTGTTTATATTTTGGAGTCACAGATAATGGCTTTTTTGGACTATTTTTTTTGTCATCTGGACGCTGCACCCTAACACAAGAGGAGAAAATCACATGAAGGCAGCACAAAAAAAACACATGGAGAGGAGTAAACATAAGACAAAAGGCAGTGATTGTTTGCATGGAACAATCAAATGTGATATAGAATGGTATTAACTATTTGACTATTCACGTACAGTAACTGTATTGTGACAGACATGGGCTGGGTGATATTGAATTACATACACCCTGATAATCTTGGATGACAACCTACACCTGTGACGCCTCATCTGCAATCGGACAGAAATACGAGCATCTTTGGGGTTTTTTGGCCTTGTGATTGTGGTTTTTAACTCAAGCAAAGATGAACTGAGAGCCCACGGAGTCTACTTTTTGCTACAGGTCATTTTTTCCTTTGGTTTTACAGCCGACCATTATAAACCAAATAAATATAAGGTCAGTTTGGAGAACATCTGTAACTAAACTGACCTTTTCTGGATCTAATGATTAAAGTCTGTCCCCAGTTTTGTTTCAGATCTTCTGGAGGCTTTCCCAAAGTTTGCACATGTATACCAGGGTTTTTCCTTTGTTTCTGGAGGGTTCGGTGCTGTGGTTATTAGGGATGTTAGACAATATATCACAATATTTTATTTCACAATATTGTATTGATATCTTTAGATGTTTATTTAAATGCAGATTTAGCAGAAGTTCATTTTCGTTATTCTTTATTGCTTATATTTAATTTATTATCATTTAACACAGTTTTATTAAATAATGTTTATTTGAATCCTCCTAAAAGCACTTTGTACTGTTCCTCTGTTGGGATCGCACAAAAATAGTGTTACGAACTAATAGAATATGAACATTTGAGCAGGATCTTAAACTGTAATGACTGTAAAATATAATTTAAGGTTTAATAGATAAATATTTTGTGACGTAGCATCAGATCCGGTTGTTGTCAAATAAAAATGTTTAGTATTTGTGCAGATTTCAGGTGTAATTTAATTCTTCCAGGAAATAATCATATTTAAAAGAGAAACACACAAAAAATTGCCTTTTTAACAGCATCATGATATGTCGTGATATATCGTATCGTGATCCTAGTATTGTGAATTGTATCATATCGCCATATTCTTGCCAATACACAGCCCTTGTGGTTATGGAGATAGTTGTGAGAATTGAAGATTTCTAAAAATGGGATGTTATTTGACTAAAAACAGAGCATTGATTTTGACTAATGCAGTGTTTACGCTAAGGTTATGGAATATTTAGGGGCTAAAATGGGAGGATTTGAGGGTCCTCCTGCAACAAAACATGGATTTTTCAATAATAAATATACGCAAAACATGGATTTCTTATCATCTCTGTGTGCAAATTTGAAAAACCTATAGCAGGTTAGAAATAAACACACCAATCATATTCATGCTCAGTAGAGACTAAGTGCAACCATTATATCTGACAAAGCTAATTTATTTTGTTTTGATGCTCTGTGCATTGATTTTACATAAATCTAGGCACATTATGTGGTACCAAAATGTTGCTGAATCCTATAAAAGACAATAAAAACTGTCAAAAAATGAAAAATGCATCATGTAAAAGTGTCTTGCAGAGGGGGCTCCAGACTCCACAGCTATGCACTTAAGTCTTCCACAAACTTACAGCCCAAACAGCACATAAACCCTCTGAAAACCATGGGAATACCCACATTTGGCCATTCCAGCGACAACACTCATGCTGATAAAAACGGCAAGTGACGATCGCTTGGGGAGCAACAAAATCTGTCATGTCTCTCAGCGGTGACACAGAAAGAATTCACGATTCTATAACTCCCGCATCTGCCAACAATATTACGTAGTCCGAACCATACCCAGAATTACTCACGGGCCAACACCTAGCTCGTCTTTTCTACTTATCACCCTACAGAGTAACCAGGCATTGTTTACACACCCCGCTACATCCTAAAAGTCCTATTCAGAGGCTGGAAAGTGACTGGTTACTTTTGGAATCTGCTAGGGATTGCGCTGGTGGAAAACTTTACTCCTCTCATGGGCGCTGTGTTTGTGGACACTGCTTTAGTCATCACCAGGCAGCTCTGGGAGTCCTGGTGCCAGGCAGAAACGCTGCTCTGAGGCTGCTGCTAAGCCTTACATTTAGATGCCTCCCCCGTCTGCTGATATGATTTTTACAAGTCGAGTTTATCTGCAGTTTGCCAGCTCTTCTGCCTGAGAGCCAAAACGGTCCTTAGCTCATTATCTGTAATTAAGAAACAGATATTCTTGCAGATGCAGATACTGATATTGTACACTGCTATGTCTTAATGTAGGGCAGGGTAACAGGGAGAGGCGTTGGAATCCCCGAGGGTGTATATCTTCAGTTCAATCACATGTGAACACAAATGGGAGATGTGTAATGCAAGCAACAGGTTCCATACCACATGTAACACAAGATTTGTTCTGCATGCGTCTGCAAAATTTGAGGATATTTTTTACATAAGTATTGATCTCAACGGAACAATCTATCAAGTGTTTTCACTCACTGACATTTTCTGAAAGCCAAACTAAGATTGAGTTCCGATGCACTGACTGACATCGCTTCAACTCGTAATAGACAAGTGTGACCTAAAAAAAAAGTGAAGACACCAACGGGAACGATAGAACAACACGAACAAGAAATCGTGGCTTGTTACAGGATTAAATTTGGTGTGTTTGTTATATGTTCTGGCGAAGAGAATAAGATTCTAAAATGACAGAATATCTGTGTTTTTTGCCAGTCGCAGATGGCAGATTCTCCCGCTGCTGCCAAAGATTTAGCAGTGTTTTACTGGTGGCTGGTGTTAGTTTGTTAGCCGTTATGATAAGAGGAAACTGGGGACAGACTGTGAGATTGCTGAACAGGCTTTGGCGCCTCACAGCTCAGCAGGACGAACAGCCTGGGTGAGATGCACACGTATGATATATGAAGGAGAAGACAGTAGAGCATGCATTTGTCTTTACATCTATTAATATTTATGGATGCTCGTGTTTAGCACATGGAGCTAAAAATAATAACTTAACTCTAAATTCCAAGTCATTGTATGTTATACGAATACAACAATGCTGTGTAATTAGAAGGAAGTGCTCCATACAGACTGAGCATGCACTATCTATGAAATACCAAGTCCAAATGTTCACAGTCTGTATCAGTGGTTTCCGAACATTCTTAGCTCAAGAGGCAAAAACTAAATAAATATGGGGACCCAAACTTTGAAGAATGTAGTTTGTACAACCATGTAGGTGTATGAGAATGAACAAAATAAGCATTGACTCAAGAAAATAATCATTTAAAAAAAGAGCAAAAGTTATTAAAGTGAACAAATGATTTTTAAAAAATTATCAAGAAAATGAACAAAAATAAGAGTAAGGACATAAAAGGAAATAAGGAAAATTAACAAAATAAACATGAAAAAGGACAGAAATAAGCAAGAAAATTAACATCCGTGAACAAAATAAGTAAGAAAATAACCAAAACAAACATAAACAAGAGTAAGAACAAGAATGAAAATAAACAAAATTATATATATCTTTAATAATACAGGTCTCTATAATGTAGACTGTATTGATAACATTATACTAGTGTGAAATACAGACCACTTTGTGTTTATTTTCCTCTCAATGTACCTTTTATTTATGTAAAGAACAATGAATTGCCTTTATGTATGAAATGCTTTATATAAAACTTGCCACAGTAAACAATCAAAAGTGTAGCTTCACTTGAGAAAACAATGACGCAATAAAGTATACATAGGAAGCTATTTATCTCTTGTTTGCTTATTTTGTTGATTAAAAAACCCTCCAGACAAAGCATGTATGTGTTAATACTGTGGACAGCCTGTGATTTTACAGAAAGAGTAGACAGGGGGAGAGATTTTTCACTCAAACAAATTTAAAAAATGCTGAAATGGATTAAAAAATATACTTTAGCAGCAACGAACACAGTAGTATTATCATATAAAATAAATAAAGAGCATGTTTGTTACAAAGCCTCTCCAAACCAATGACAATCACCTATTATTTTAATTTTCAAGTTGTTTTTTTTTTTTTAATTGCACGTGTCTTTGTCAGTTGTTTTTTTGGATACATTTATTAAATAGGGCTGTAGGAGTGATGGTTATAATACTGCCTACATTTGGTGTCTTTTACACAGCTACTCATATATTTTTCTGCCAAATTCATTTTAATTTTCCTTTCATTAAAAGACACTATTGTTTTTGTCTGTTTTACTGTCTCGTACTAGCATGAAAAAACTGTTTGTATCATAACAAAGTGTTTGGCAAATGTTTTCATCCTCCGAGGCTCATTCTAATAATAACTAATAATGGTTTACTGTGATTCTGTGGAAAACACAACTGTTGCAAACCTAACTGTATGTGACCTCTTTTCTTAACTATTTTGTGACTGAAAACAGGACATCAAATAGCCCTAATCATGTCTGCGTGGTGTAAAATCATGCACACAGTATGGCCCAATCATGACTTGTTTTAAGGTCATTCAGGGACAAAACATGTAACAAACATTTAACAACATAAAAGCAGAAAAGGTCAGGGATGTCATGTATCCTCAGTGTAAGGACAGCGAGGAACGGGAGGCCCATGACGGCAGTACAAATCCTTGAAAAGAACGAAACCCTTCCTCTCTTTCTCTCCTCCTCCTCTTCCTCCTCCTCACAATCTGAGTCCAGATGCAGGAGGATTCAGTGTCTCCGCGGCCCTATTCAGCACTTGGACACACTGTTGGGATTGTGTAGCCACTGAGCGCGCTCTGAGTGCTGTTACAGTGGGAAGTGTCAGGGGATGTGGTCTCATGGTTTTTGACAGACACTATTTACTGTTCACCGTGCTCGTCTCCATCTCCAGGGAAACCAAACAGAGACCAATGAGGCAGCCAGATGAATCAGGCCCATTCATTTGTGCAAATGTTCGTGTGCGCGGCGCTGTCCGTCATGTGACCGTTGCAAAAAAGGTTCAAAACCCCCTCATGACTACTGCAGCCTGTAACAAAGGCGGCAGAGGTTTGTGTCCGTCCAGATTTCATGTGGGCGCGAGCTGTTTATGGTTTACAACCGATTGATTTTTCTCACCTCTGCGATCAACTACACCAGTTTTCATGGTTGACTTGTCCGCCTGACAAAGCTAACAAGCATAACAAGCATTCTACACATACCGCTGCGACGTCACAAAGCAGGCAACGCCAACAGTTGCCGTGCCAATGTTTGGCTGGTGGGTCATGCCAGCTCTGAATGCAGTCTCAGTCTGAGTCTGGGTATCCTGCCTAAATTAGCCTGATAGGGCAGCAGGTTCCCCCACCGTTTGTTCTGGTTCGGTTTGGCCTGACAATGCCTTCAATGGTCTATTTGCATGTCTGTTATCGGCCCTATGTGTTACACCTCGCACAAAAACATTTACTGTAGGCCTACTGTGAGGCCAGTGGAGAAAAAAATCCTTTGTTCGTCGAGAACAGTGGCCTGAAATCTGCTGAAAACCAGCGCACTGTACAGCTGATAACTGCTTTCTGTAAGAATATCCTTCAGGGCAAACATTACAAGAATGCCATCTTCTGACCATGAACTGTCCTGATTAAGATTTCACACTTGGTACCTTTAGGATAATCCAACCTTTATTCAAGGGCTTCACTGTTCTAAAACAAACTGTGTTTACTGTACATCCATATCTACTGCTGTTCAACAGATCAGGGTTAGTGTAGCTCATGAAAACCAGGACGAGATGTGGGGGGAAAAAAATCATGTGAAAAATGAAAATAACAATGAATGCATCCCTCTTGGTTGTTATAACATTCGTCCTAATGAAAAGGAAGGATGACACAGTAAAGGACCGGTTCCATTTTCATTAAAGTGTTTTTTGTAAATTATATTTGATGTCATGTGTTCTCTGTAGAGGTCGACCGATAATGGGTTTTTAGAGGCCCGTATAATAACAATAATTTAGAGTAGGAAACAGCCAATACCATGCTGCCCCACCCCTAAAACAATTTGACAGTGAAAATGCATTATGTATGTCTGGTATGAACTATTTTCAATATATTAGAGAGGCTGACCTCGATGTCAAAGTGGCAAATATAATAACTGAAGGCTGACGGAAGAGAAAAGCTGATTATTTTGCCCCAGTCTCAAAAAACCGTTGATGCTGAATACACAGTATGCATTGTCTAAAATTGACCACTTTAACTTCATTAAAAACAGGGTGACTCTTAAACTGAACACTGGTTAACCTCATAAACGTCTAAATAAATCTGAATCACAGAGCAAACTTAATAAACGTACGAATAAATACTAAACTAACTGAAAAAATATATATACACAGGAGTCATTTCATCTTTTGACTCAAAATCTGCATTTACCTTAATATCAACCATTAACTACAATTGGCCCGACTTCAGCCGATACCGACAACTGGGAAAATGTCCCATCACTGCTGATTTAATATTCTATCTCTAAGGCTTTGAATCTACCCTTCTATACATAAAGGCTGAATCCCAATTCACCCCTTACCCCTATCCCTCTGTTTTGCGTGTTCACATGAAGGGGTAGTGTTGTTCCAATTCTCAATTAGACGGAGGGGAGGGGCTAAGACGAAGCCTGTATAGGCCTCGGAACGGAGATTTTCCAGGACCACGCTATGAACGAAGGGGTAGGAGGAGTTTCACAGAATTCTGTTCTGCTCATTGGCAAGATGGAAGTAAACACAGACAAAATAAGCAGCAGTGATTAAAGAAACCCACAAATGAAAGGACTTTCTTCATAAACAACTGAAACATTGGATCGACTGTTTAATGCTGTTATAGATCGCATTTCTGCAGTTTGTAGTTGATAGCCGTAAACAGATGAACAAAGCGCATGGAACAGAGTAGGGCTGCACGATATGGCCTAAAACCAATATCTTGATATTTTTAGGTTATAATCGCGATACACGATAAATATCTCGATATTCTATATTCCATATTAGTGTCTCTTACCAGTGACTCATAAACCTGCTGGTGCCCTTTGTTTTTTAGTTTTTTTTCCTCTCGCCATGTGCACTCCCTCCCCTCCTAATACAAAACACGCATGTGCGTATGAAATTTTCTGGATGGGCGGGGGGCATGTGCTACTCGCTGTGAGGAGCCACGGAAGAGTAAAAGAAGCAGAACTCCAAAGAGAATTACATACGGATATCTTCAAACAATTTGTACTCGATGGTCACGATATAGTCATTTCATACATCTCATGTGCAACAACCTGCGATATATCGAGTATGTTCGATATATCCCCCACCCCTAGAACAGAGACAGTGACAGCTGCTGACGACATGATGAATATTTTCAGCAACAAAGTTTTTACATCTGTTTAATGACCGCTGATGACGTTAACAAGTCGCAAAGTGTTGTCCCATTTCATAAGGGAATGTTTCAACCCCTACCCCTTGCAGCTCTGTTTCAATGGGTAGGGGTAAAGTTTAGGGCTAAGGGGTGAATTGGGATTGGGCCTTAGACTTTCCTTCCAGTAGCTGATCAAGAAACTAAATAAAAGCCAAACTGAAGTTAGATAGTGCCTCAAAATAAGCTACAATACTAATATGAACACGCTGAGTAGAAGTAGAGCAAAATGAAAAACCATAATAACTGGTATAAACTGGACAAAAAGTTGGTCTGAATCAACAAATGTCACATCATAGTCCTAAAATTTATCACATACACTGTCACCTGCTCCAACCCACTGGTTTATGTGTGTAATTATTCTTATGTTACAGTTTTATTCTGGACTCCTGTTGGTATTGATCACCCAGTTTAACCTTATTCAAACCCAAACCATTCAAGTGTAGCATGTGGAGCCTCTGCAGCTGTGAACGGGTGCAGAGGAAATGCCAGGTGGTCATGAGATCACATCTTGGCTTCACTCACAACCAAATACCGATCAAAATAAAGTGTCATGAAAATGCTATCAGAACACGAGGGGGTGGTGGAGGAACTGAGCTGCAGACTGAGAGCAGACGTCCACTCCAGGTGTCAGGTACCATCTACGACCACTGCAGAGCCAATATGACCTTTTCATAAAGAGCTACAGTTTGTTCACAACATACAGTAAATGCTTTGGTAGCGCAGCACAGATCGGAGTTTCATTGGCAATATAGAGCATAATGACAGATGATAACCATTAAATTAGCAGCAGCTTTTCCCTGCGGCAGTAAAGGGGTCTGCTCAGACTACAGTCATGAGGTCAGAATCTTCAGAATCTGCAATAAGTAATTTGATAATCGATTAACCGGTTACAATAACTAACATATTCTCTGATTTTAGCATCTTATATTTCAGGATTTCTTTACTCCTCTGACAGTCAAATTAATATCTTTGCATTGTGGACCAAAAAAAGAAGAAAAAAAAAAGGAAAAACATTTATGGATGTCATCATGATCAACATTTTCCACCATTTTTATAAATTAGACCAAAGAACTAATGGATGAAGAAGTGAACTAAAATATTCATCAACAGCACCTATATTTTTACTAGTCCATCTAAATAACGGACATTTTCCTCTAATATCATGTCCGCAAATCTATATTATAACACGGTTCTCCCCAGAAAGTTATAATACCCTGGTGCGCCCCCCTCCCTGGAAGAAAGTCTTGCACTAGAACCTTGCGATAGATGAAACTCAAAGGAAAGAAGAAGGATTTCAAATGAAAAACAACATGGCGCTGGAAAATTGAGCGCATGCCTGCCAACCTAATGGATTTCACTAGATTTGAGCAAAATTATTCAGGAAAATAGAAAAAAAAACACCCTAAATTTGAAAATGAGTATACCAACGCTGAGCTAGCAGTATACTAGCACAGTGCTGTTGTTCCATCATGTGGGGCAAACCCTGCATAAAAATGGAAGTGGAGTCTGCTTGTGTGTTTGTCTCGGGCATCACGCAAATTCTGTACAGAGCTGACGACTGCAGTTAGGCATATTTATGTATTTTTGGTCAAGGAAGAGACTGGCATAAACAGCAAGATGATAGGACCAACATTTTGGGAGATATTAGTAATGATGGTATGCAATAGCGTTACAATCACATTGCTATACCCAGAATCACATGAACACTTTGGCGGTGACTGTTGGATAAATGTGGTACAGCATGTGTGAATACATAAATATTTGTGCTGGGGGACCAAGATGTTGCCCCTCAGAATCAAGATGTGGATTTTAAAAATAAAAAAAATACCCCCCCCTTTTTTTTGCATCCCACCCTTAATATTGACAGTGATGAAGTGCAGGATCTACAACCATCGGTTCCCAACAGGTCAACGCACTATTATTACTACAAAAAAATACTGTAGTGTTCAAGTGTGAACTAATAAACTAATATTTCACCACTTCCCTGTTGGTGTCATGTCTGGAGATAGACGTTAAGTCTGTTTTGTGTGTGTTTGGTCTCTTCCTGTTTTATTTTGTTAAGTTCTCCTCTGTGTCTTGTCTGT
>JAQQZY010000027.1:3773780-3788769 GCA_030068375.1 Ostorhinchus rueppellii | reverse complement strand
TGGGAGGAAGCCGGAGTACCCGGAGAAAACCCACGCAGACACGGGGAGAACATGCAAACTCCACACAGAAAGGTCCCGCCCAGGAATTGAACCCAGAACCTTCTTGTTGTGAGGCACGAGTGTCGCCCTTCTATCTGGAACTAAATTTAAAAATTACTTAGTTTGCTGGTGTGTCCTCGTTTACCACACCGTGTTTCTGTTAAAACTCTTCTTCGCTTGTAAGGTCTGCCAACATCCGGGTTTTTTTAATCACATGACTATTTGTGAAAAAAGGTCTTTGATTCCAGTTTTGCGGAATATGCCGGAAAAACCACCGCCTGCCAGCGCAAACATCTTTTTATTGAAACACGAGTTTTGGTGAAATTGTCGTATTTTCCATTAGGTAATTTTTTTTTTTTTTTTTTTAAATATTTTATTTTTTCAAATTTTCAAGTCAACAGAAAACACAGAATACAAAACATTCCCCTCCCACCCCCCCACCCACACAAACCATGGAAATGAACAGCTGTGTCCCACTTGAAAAGATCACATATACGTTGAGAAATGACGATAATACCTTTCTGAAGATTTGGCAGCCCTACTTGACCTACATTGAGACTTTGCCCACACCTTTATCTGACTTATAAAAATGATGTCAGATTGATGCACCACTGGTCGAGATTGCCTAAACTGCCTCTTACCTTGTGTGTGTGTGTGGTTTTTTTTTTTTGAGTGATTTGTTATTAGGTAAGCCCTGCGATGAACTGGTGACTTGTCCAGGGTGTACCCCGCCTTCGCCCTAAGTAGCTGGGATAGGCTCCATGCGACCCCCATGACCCTAATGAGGATTAAGCGGGTATAGAAGATGAATGAATGAATGAATGTTATTAGGTACATTTTTATGCTCAAGTTATACTTGTGATATTTGAGGGTCAATGGAAAAGTGACTGTAGACAAACTGAACTGTGTTGGAAACCCCATACTGAGAATATTAAAAGTGTCCAAATCTATACACAAACTTTATAAAACAAAAGGACTGACTAAACAAAACCAGCCTGAACAGGATCTAATGTTCTTTGGTTCTGTCTGACTGAAGATATTGTGAAGAAATATGAGGAAAAACAGGAAAAACTAGAATAGATACATTAGTAAAATTACAAAAAAGAGCAATTAGAATAATTAATAAAGTAGGATATTATGAAGCAGTTAATTATTCAACTTAATAAATTTAAATTGCTGGATATTGTAAATATTAAAACATCAGACATGAGTTATAAAGTAAATAATAGTATTGTTCCAAATACCATTCAAAAGTTCTTCAAATTAAGAGTAAAAAATTAAAAAGCCTTAATTTTAAAATTATTTAGGGATATTGAATCCAGATATTGTTGATTTGTTTTTGTTTTTTTTATATGATGTGAATGCTGGATGCTGTGCACATTTAATTAATTTAATATAACCAGTGTATGGGATTAATAAAGTATCTTTCTATCTATCTGGTGAAAAGGAAAGGCCAAAAAAAAAAATAAGTTTTTGTTTCCAGCCAAATACTTTTTTTTTTTTTGTTTATTATGATTATTATACGAAGTGTACAAAACCAAAAATTCATTCATTCATTCATTCATTTTAATTAACTGGATGCACAAAACAAAACATAGAAAATAGTAGAAAATAAAGTTCTGAGGTTGGCATTTGGAAAGGAAGAACAAGAGAATCAGACAGAAATCCCAGAGGGGCGAGACAGAAGAAGAAAAGATGGAGAGTGTGATGAAAGACAGACTGGGCCAAACGCTCTTTTTTCCAGTTAAACAGTCCGTGGCGTCGATCCCTCTGACGCAGAGAAAATGACAGAGGGCTGAGACAAACGTTGACCGGTGAAAGACAGATTTGACTCCATACTGGATTTAAAAACACCTTTTCTGTTTCAGCTGTCACAGAGAAAAGGTGGATATTTGACATCAGTCAGAACCAAGAGGCATTATGGGAAAAATAAATAATATTATATACATTATATTAAAATACAGATACAGAGAGGAAAAATATGGATCTACAATAAAATCGAATCAAATAGAATAGAAGTCATGTGGGGGGTTATTCTATTTTCCCCCTATAATTTTAGTAAAATCTACCGAAATCCATCGGGTCTGAAAGTACGCACTCAATTTTCCAGTGCCATGTTGTTTTTCACTTGAAATCTCGCCGAGTTACGTCTATCACAATTTTCTTTCGGGGAGGGGGGTGCACCAGGATACTATAAATGTCTGGGGCGAACCCTGAATATAAATATTTAATTATTCAACCCATTTTTGCAGTTATTGTGATTACTGCCTCCATAGTAATACAAGCAACTTAGACTATTAATATTACTATATATTGTTATCGTTATTCTAATTATTTTCCCTCTCTTCCCCCTCTCTTACTCTCCATCCGTCCCCTTTTCTCTATTGCCCCGAAAGCAGTCTATTTTGTTTAGTTGCTCTTTACATTTAATACTACTACAACTACTACTACTACTACTACTACTACTACTACTACTACTACTACTAATAATAATAATAATAATAACAACCGATAAGATTTTTATAGCACTTTTCAAGTCACCCAAAGCGCTTTACATTGTTGATCCATTCTTCATTCACTCTCACATTCTCCCTCTGGTGGTGGTGAACTACATTGGTAGCCACAGCTGCCCTGGGGCAGACAGACGGAAGCATGCCTATGATCCCTCCGACCACCAAACATTCATATGCATTCATACACCAGTGTGAGAGACACTGGAGGCAAGGACACAACGGATGACCTGGAGAGAGCAGGATTCGAGCCGCCACCTTTCGAATATTGGACGACCTTCTCTACCACCTGAGCCATAGCCGCCCCATTGTAATGTGATGTTTTCATCATTTGTCACTCGTTTGTATTTTAGAAAAGAACAGAAAAAACAGAAAAGCCTTTATTATCATTGTCAGTGCAAACACTACGAATAAAAAAAACAATACATAGGAAAAAAAGAAAAGACCACATATATTTTTAAAAAGCTAATAACTAAAATATGGAAATAAAATAGAAAAACACAAGTAAAATAATAGAACAAAAAGTGAAAAAAATAAGACAAAAGACAGTGCAATATCAACAGTATTAAAAGTATGAATATCTAATATAATATATCGTGCATTAGTATTTAAATAAATATTGTATTGTTATTGTAAGAACAGAGGAATATTGCATGATTTATTGCACTTTTTCCCACATTTTACAGGATTATTGCACAGAAAGAACAAGCTCAAACCCTTCAGAGGTCCAATTTATAAAGATGGTGTAAAATATGTTTATTTATTATAAAGATGATATATAATATATGTTTATTTATTTATTATTAAGATGGTAAATTGTATTTATTTATTATTAAGATGGTATATAATATATGTTTATTTATTATAAAGATGGTGTATAATTATGTATAACATGCATGTGAGCAGCAGAGACGACATTGTCCTTCCACCTGCCTCCGTCCTCCATTCATCAGTTACTTCCTCATTTCTTCGGCTTCAGGATTACAGATCCTTGCACTGACACAACACTGCAGTCTGTGTTTAGCTGGTATTAACGGTATTATGAGTCTGTATGTTCCACAGCAAACGCCGTTTACATTCCCTCAGTAATCTCATCAACACAACTGATTCACCAGGACCCAAAGCTTCTGTAACTACATATTTGATTTGCTGTATGTCAACCGTTTGTTCTTCCCACAGAGAATGCACTCTGGTAATCAAACAGGAATTTGCAACATTACTCTGGCTGTTTGGATTTCATTTCCAAATTCATTAGGAAGCAAATATGTTCAACAAATTGCTTTTGGCAGTATCAACAAAGATTGTCACGACGGTTTATGCTTCAATCCTGAGACAGAAGACAGAAGGATACTGTTTCAGTCTATAGTTCTGTTCATAGGAGCCTTTAGGGCAGGGGTGCCAAACCCATTTTAGTTCAGGGGCCACATTCCCCCTAACATGACCTCAAGTGGGCCGGACCAGTAAAATAATAACAGTGAAAAAAGTACAATTACATTATGATCATGTTTACATCGACAAAGTTTCCTTAAAAATTGGAATAATATGAACTTGAAATGTATTAAGAACAACAAGTGCAATTTTAACAATATTCTGCCTTAACTTCTCAGTTTATCATTTACACATGTGCATTATAACTATTACAAATACACAAAACATTTAATAACAGGCAGAATATTGGTAAAATTGCATATACTCCACTTAAGATATTTCAGGATGTTCTTATTTTTTTTCAGGTTATTCACAATTTATGTAAAAGGATAGTTTGTTACTATACTGTAAACATTTTCATGTAATTTTACTTTTTTATAATAAAGCAAAAAGAAAAGTTGAAGTTGTCAGTATTTATAGGTTATTATAATGGTATTCTACTGGTCTGACCCTCTCGAGATCCTATTGGTCTGTATATGTAACCTGAATTAAAAGGATTTTGACACTACTGATTGTTCATTTCTTCAGTGTAATTTTTGCATTTCACAAATTCATCCCATGGGCCACATTGGAACCCTTGGCGGGCCAGATTTAGCCCCCGGGCCGCATGTTTGACACCTGTGCTCTAGGATGAGTTTTAGTGGACGTTCAGTGTCCACGTGTGTCTGGAGTTCCTTATTCTACCTGCAAAGATCACTGAAAAACTGAAAACATAATGCATCCTGTAGGTATTTTTCAGCACTCACCTTGACTCCATGTCGTTGAACTCTACAAACCAAGTCAGAAATGTTGGTGTAATTCCTGTCTCACACCTGAATTTTAAGAACCATTTAAAAGCTGTTACTAAGTCTGTCGATTACCACCTGAAGAACATCATAGAGTCAAGGGTTTTCTGTCCAAACAAGACACAGAAAAACTTGTTCATGTGTTCCTTTTCAGTAGGTTAGGTCAGTGTTTCCAAATCCAGCTGAGCCACGGCACATATTTTATATTGTAAAAATCACAAGGCACACCTCCAAAAGTCACAAAAAGTATATCTATTGAAATATAATGCAAATCTAGTCTTAATTTACTTCCTTAGTGTGAAACCTGGGCCTGTTGAGTTGAACACAAAGCTGATATTCGAACAGGAATTGAAGAAACACACACGAATCATCCTCAGCAGCTGTGTGTCTCTTGGGTAGGGGAGATAAAAATGCTGAAAGAGGTGGCTTAGCGACCCCTCGAACGGAACCCCGAATTGAGGTCTGTTGTATAAAAGTACAGGGGGTATACCACCCAACCCCCACCCCAAAACCCAGGGTTCGCAGGTAACTGGCTGATCCACACATCAGTAGCGAAGGGGGTTCAATCAACAGAACCCAACACATGAGCGCCGGTTCACTTTCACTTTTATTTTGCAAAGGGAACCAGGAGACTGTTGCTGTCGAGAGGCTCAATGGTGCATGCTTTTGTATGTGTGTATTTCACGCTGCTCGCTTAGTTTTATTTCTTGACTGTTTCTTACTCTGCTCTGAACTACTGTCTCCAGAACTACTTGGTTTGAATGTATTGATGTATGAATAGAATTGTTTTATTATGTAACACTGTATGCTGCTGCCATGCCAGGTCCCGCTTGAAAAAGAGTGAGGCTCACTGAGACTTTTATCTGGTTAAATAAAGGAAATAAATAAATAAACAGTATCAATCAGATAAAATTGGATAATTTTCCACAGAACACCTGGTGAGTTCTCCCGGCACACTGGATGGGAAACAGTGGGTTAGATTATTGTCATGGTGTCTTCACAGGTCTCAAGGCAGCTGCAGCTGATCCAGAATCCTGCTGCCAGAGTCCTGACTAATACCAGAAGCTGGACCACATCACACCGGTCCTCAGATCACTACACTCGCTACAGGTGAGTCCAAGGATAGAGTTCAGAATCTTCCTCCTGGTATAAAAGCACTGAACGGCCTTGGACCCAAAACCATCTGAGACCTGTTAGTTCTGTATGAAGCATCCAGACCCTGAAGCCATCAGGGACAGGTTTACTGTGTGTTCCTAAAATCAGAACCAAACAAAGTGAAGCAGCACCAGTTCTTCTGCTCCTCACCTGTGGAACAAACGTCCTGAACACCTGAGCTCAAACTGAAAACACCATTTACTGCAGCTTTATGTTAAACTCTTAAATGTCTTTTAAATCAACTTTAAAATCACATTTTATCACTGATGATTTTAATGTCTATTTTAATTTAAATGTTAGTTTTTTATATTTTAATTTTCTCTTTTTATGCCTCTCTTGTGATACTTTTATGTTTGATGTAAACACTTCTGAATTGTCCTGTACATGAAATGTGCTACACAAACAAACTTGTCTTAAACGTTAACTTAGTAAGAGTCTCCCATCATTCCTTGCACTTCTCCGGCTCCACTTTTTAATCAAACATCATCATATATGGATCCACAAACCAATACAGATGAAACTAAATGCACATTTTTCACTGGATCTCCTTTTGTTTTGTGAACATGGTCAGTATCGGCTCATTTTTGCCTCTTTTCACCAAACCAAACAAATACTCTGACGACGTCAACTTGACAAACTGTCACATTTTTAGATAAAATACTGATTCGATATTATTTGTGTGATTCTTAATAATTCTATGTGGCAACAGACACAGGCTACAAAGAAAACTGGAAACAGCGACAGAAGACAACGACTGGTCAAAATTTCATCATCGATCTCCATCAAACGGTGGCTAACGAACCACGTGCACATGTCGAGCGTAGAAACATGGCTTCCCCGTCTTACAGCTGTTCATACCAACGCTCATTTATTTCAATAATGCAGCCGGTGTGTCCTGCGGCGGGGGAGATGGTGTTTGCAGAGGAGGCCCAGCTGCAGTCCAAATCACTGCCATTGATTTGGCCTCAGCCCGACGGGACGCTGGCGCTCCCAGAGGAGGAGGCTCAAGGGCGATGGCAGGACTCAGCTGGCCTCCCCACCGCCTACATTAATAACATTTCCAATTAGAATGAAAATGTCCAGATGTTTGTCCGCTTACGTAAGGTTTCCTCTTCCCGTAGTCACTTGGATTTGCAGACGATGCACATTTGAGGCGACTTTACTACACTGAAAACAAATCTTTATAGTCTGTGTGGGTTCTCATTTACCCAGGACGTGGCTGTTCTCGGTTCAAGTGGATTGGTTTAGCTCTTAAAAACATTTCATCTCATCCAAGAAATAACTGTAATAACGGGTGGAAGAAACTGGACTGGAGGGGGAGTGGTCCATATGCTAATGAATTTAAGTGTTAAGTGTTCATTAGCAGATGGGTGCTTCTATGAAACTGGGTTATTTTTGGTATCGAGCACTTTCACAGGTTTTTACACCAAATAATAAAAAAAAAAAAAAAAAAAACCCCCCCCCCCCCCCCCAGGATGTACCTACTGATGACCTCAGACAAATGCAAAAAATATATACTCTTGCTCTGAGCGATCCCAAAATTAATTGATTTTTAATCCAATATTGGGGCCAAAAATTGGACCAAAATAAGGTCTTTAAAGCTACCGAGGTGTCCGTGGATTAGATCTGAAAACATGGCTGTTCAAAAAATAAATGATGACTCACTTAAAGGTGAAATATAGAGAAAAATGTACATTGGAACGACCACAAAACTACCACTGGGTCTTTATGGGTGAACTGTTGTTTTCAATAAAGTGCTCACTCAATTTGGGTTTGGTTTTTTGTTTTTTTTGGCTCACTCCCATTTCTTCTATTTTTCTGGTATGTATGTATATATATATATGTATGTGTGTATGTATATATGTATGTATTTATGTGTAAGTGAACTGATCCAAACAACTTGATTTTTCATATATCCTGCTGATATGACGTTAAACGAGCGACTGTTTAATGGCGAAGGGGTAGGATTAAATAAATTATACTTCCTCCCACTCCTTTTTGAATATGCAAATCAAGTCATACTTCATTTTCATGTATGTTTAGGTTTTGTTTTTGTTTGTTTTCTTATAATCTGTGTCATTTGTAAAGACCCAGTAAGAAGATTTTATTTTCTTCCCTATTTGAACTAAACAGATTCACTCTGTCTGGATGGTGCGCTGTATCTGAACAGTTCTTTACCCTCTGCCACACTGGCTGAAGGGTTTAATCAGTTCATGGTCCAGCCTTATACAAAATAAACTATAGTTTATTTTATGCTAATGGCTTCTTTCAGTCCATTTTAGCTCTGCGTGTTTGCATTCAGCGCCTCCATCAGCCGCTTTACTTGAGGATAAATAAGCCGATTACCTGCCGCCTTGCCGCCAATTTCTAGTCGTGGGAGGGAACGAGAAGACAAAAGTCCCTTCATGTCTGACTCTCACAAGCGTCTTTTTCGCGACAGACTCCAAAATCTCCGAACACTGTCTTACCTTTGTGACAAGTGCAGCCAGATCTTAAAGAATGTGAAATGGGAGTGTGTATGACGGAGAGGCTGAGGTCCCCTTCTGGCTTCACACTTGTTTTTGATGTTGGATTCCTCTTGTGTTGTGGTTTTTCATTATACACTGAAGCTGCTGCTGCACCCCCCCCCCCCTGCATCTTTGTTTTCACCTTTTTTTTTCCTCGTACTCTTAACACATCAAGAGTACTTCACAGGCAGAATAAGGGTTTTCATGATTCAGGGAACAAGAGAAACAGTGGTCTGATGCTGTGCTGTAAAAAACAAGCGCTTACCAGCAGAATTACAGATGTCTAGCAGCACATTTCGTTGGTCGATTACATACAAGCCTATTATTGTTTCAGGAATTTTATTTCCTGTGGTACTTCAAACTTACATCTGCTGTTTTCTCTGTAGTTTGGCTGGAGACTGTACAGAACAAAACCTGCAGCATCGAGGACGTTTTTTAGGGTAGGTTTAATGCTACTGACGACTGCAGGATGTCGACTCCGGCTGAGTTCTAGAACAAAAACGTCAACCTGTCCTTAGAAATAAATACTGAGCCCATTTTTTTCAGGAGTCATTTTGGCATCAGTCCCTTTCTGCCCTCTAATAAGTGTACCGACTGCCCTTTAGTAGTTTATTCCTCAGTCTCTCTCTTTTTTAATTTTTTTTTTATTTTAGGGAAGGGCAGCTGTACTTTACCTTTGGCTGAGATGTTACACGAATAACTTCAGCAATTTTCTTACACAATGTTTGATTTACTTTATTGCATTACTCTGTCTTTTAATACAGTTTAGCTAAAGTCCTCATCCAAGATTAGAGCCCAATCCCAATTCAACCCTTTTTTTTGGTCAAAACATGGTCATGCATGGCTCCACAAACAAAGAGAAATTGAGTAAAATGGTAAAAGTACTTGTACAGCTCATTTTCTACACCTTCATGGCGCCCAGAGTGCTTTACGGTGCCACACTTTCACCCACTCACACACCAGTAGCCGCCTGCTGCCATGCAAGGTGCTGCCAGAACCTGTTGGGAGCAATTTAGGGTTCAGTGTCTTGCCCAAGACACTTCGAAGTGGACAGTCGGAGCCAGGATTCAAACCACCAACCCTTTTGGTCATTGGACAACCTGTTCTACCAGCTGAACCACAACCACCCACAAAATACACAACACAAATAAAACACAATAAAAATGATCTCTGAGGCTTTTTGGAAGCAAAGATAACAATTCAAACTAAACTAACCCATGAAATTATATTTATCCCCCCCAAAAAACTAGATTACAGCCTGTGCCATTATTGCTTTGTATCCCAGACAGCTGAATTCAACGCGTTCCAAAAGTTTTGTCCATACAATGTACGACTTCTGCAATTATGCTACGAAGCTAACGCTAAGTAACTCCTCTGCAGTTTAATGTGGCAGATGATGGGCGCTGACTGACGTGTGCATAAACTCCTGCGTACCAGACGGTGCGTTTATGAGTTCAAGTGTTGTGGAGCGTTTAGTTCCAGTCTGCAGGTCCTGACTGCAGTTTAAACCAGTTTCATCTGCTCCCTGTGTTATGGCGCTCTGGTTAATATGATCTGGATCCTGATAGCAGTGAGTGTAGGCCTGAACTTCCCCATCCTGATCCCGGCATTAGCCTCGTCGTCATCGTCGTCTGATGCGCTGCCTCCCTCCTCTGTGAGCGTTCTGATTAAACCATTCGTTACACTCGGGCCCTAATTTGCACACCACTTCCCTCAAGTGCAATTTGCGCCTACTTTTAAAAACTGAAACATGAAGGATGGATCAAAAACAAAACAGTTGTTTATTGGAGGCACAGATGCAGAGAGATTCTCCCATGTTTATCTTTGATGTTGAGGGGTTCATTCCTTTTTCCCATTAAAAAAAATCACAAAAACTGCACTCAAGGCCAAGTTTACGCTTTGTAAATTGTCACATCTGTATTTTTACTCCGAGAGTGAAGAGTGATGAAAGGCTTGTTTTTATTAGCAGTAGCTTATCCTCTCTCTCCGTCCAATCACATAATGTTTGTTATCTTACAGAAGACAGGCAGCTGGAGGATCAGATAGCCCGTCTGTCCGCTGATCTGCAGATTGTCTGCTTTCTGATGAATTGCAAATGGCTCCTCTGACTGAATTACTGCCCATCAAGTCTCTTCCTGACTATCGTGCTCATATTAAAAATGTTAGCCACATAAAATGCTCGGTGATAGCTGCGTTATGAGGCTTCTGTGGTGCATTTAATGGAGTATAAATAACATGATTCATGCTGAAGGGTGAATATTAAAATCCTGGATTGTTTCTTGTTGATAAAACAAAGTGAATAAAAAACAAAGCAACAAGAAAAAAGTTTGATAGAAGGTTTCAGTTAAATACATTAACCCATAAAGACCCAAACGCCTCTACTGATTTGAACTATTTAATAACTGTAGAACCACTTATCATATCAATACATGTAAATAATTCAGGTAAAATGCGATTGGTTGGATGTCTTTCGGATCCATCCGTACTAAGGTTGTGAATCTTAGTAAGGCCGATATCATTCACATCTCGATACAGTATCTCTGATCTGATATGTTAAAGATACATGTGTGGCACCTCACGATTCGATGGGATACGATATGATTCACACACAAATCACGATACAGAACGATGACACACATTCTGACTGAACACATTCATTCTGGAGAAAAAAAAAAAAGCAGTGTAATTCAATGAGCTGATTATTTATTTATTTATCAAATAAAACCATGAGTTTTTACAAAGTGGCTTAAGTTCAGTTTCAGAACACGTGTCTCACACATACAGTCAGTGAAGAAGTTCAGACTTTGTTTCCAAAGTCATTTCTCTGCCTGTTTCTAACACTCAACTTCTTGCTCCTTCACTGAATCCGTTTGTAATGTCATGTATTTGTAATGTAGGTAAAAGAGAAAAAGGTTCTGCCACTTAAAGAGACACCTGCTCTAGGTATTCTGGGATGTGCTGTTAGATCTGTATGTGACTGTTTACGGAAGTTTGTGTGGTATGTACGGCAGGATTCAATACAGCTGATGTAGGACAAAGGACACGTTCACAAAACATGTGGTCACCTCCTATGTCTGTCACATTCACATACAGACTGTACAGGATTCATCTGCGGAGCTCAAACTGTCAAACACATCCATGAATCCATGCTGCACTTTAACGTTTGTCTGCAGTTAAGAAAAACTTTACTACAAAAAAAATAGTAACACTTTTGAATACAAGTAAAAATATATTCTATTGAAAGGATCAGGTTTTATCAATACAAACATTCAATAACTGATGCACTGCGATATCATTCCAAACTTTCCATTCACTCGCAGCTTCTCAACCAGTGCACTGGAAGGGTGTATCGATATCTTTCGGATAATCTTCACATCTCTAATCCACAGTCTTCATCATCAATCGGAAATGTGCCACTGACATAACATGCTAACGTAAATAGATTAACGCTCCCTATTTTGGTCTCAGCGCCCCCTCTCAGCTTTCTTGTTCCAAACACCCCCCAATGACATCCCAACACCCACTGGAGGGCAGTGCCACCCTTGTTCTAAAACACTGTGTGAGGTTGACTGTAAGTGTTATTACCCCTACTATCCCAAATATTCAAGTACAAGTAAAACTTCTGGATTAAAAATATTAATTAAGTAGAAGTATGCGAGTATTATTAGAAAATGTACTCAAATATAGGAAAGTAAAAGTAGTGACTGTGCAGTGAAATGGGTCCTGGTTTAATAAGAATCAGTTTTTATGACTAGAATTTGGCCGGATATTAGAATTAATGTTGTTCATATATATGATTGAAGTTAAAATAGCTTCAATTCAACCATTTTCTCCTGCTTTATAATAAAAATATGACATGAAAAACATGAATAATTATCAATATGGACTTAAATGAAATGTTGCGTTGGGATAAAGATGAGTTGTTGCATCCAGCCTTGGTTTCTGTTGTAACATCTGACACAGTCGATTCTTTAAGAAACCTGGGATTTTACTGCACCACCGGAATGAAAGCCAACACAGTTTGGTTTATGCTTCAATTAAAAATAAATCCTCACTTCTAACACAGAGGAGATATTCAGCATCAAGGCCAACACCGGTGTACAGTGTGTGTGAAAACAACATCAAATGCAGAGTGCTGTTCTCCATCCCACTCTGCTTTACAGATAAACCGTAAGAAAAAACAAAAAAAAAAAAGCCTATTCAGACGATGTTTAGCTTCGTTTCCACCTCTTCATCCTTCATGTGTGGCACTGTTTCATGTCAAGCATCTTTTGACAGCTTGCACATTAAAATCCAAACACTTGGCTGTTTTCTAAGTGATATGAAATGCAGCTTGTTTTAGTGTTATGCATATTTTAGTGAACATCACGACAGGGACACAAAAAATTAATTAATTAATCACTAAAATAGGACTAATGGCTCTGTAGGTTCCTGGAATGTTGACTTGAATTTATGAGGTTGTGAGGGTCTGTTCTAATTTAGAGTCCTGTGGTTTTCATGCAGGAAATCAACCTCCCAATAGAAGTGTGCGGTACTTTCACTGGAGGAGAACTCAACTAATTCAATCAAAGTCCATATATGGCTTCTATCAGTGATCAATAGTAACTCTGTTCATATCTGTAAGCATTTATAAACCATCAAAATATGGACCATTAGAACTAACGGCGTATTTGTTGCATTTCAAAAATTCATCAAAATTTTTTAAATTTCTCAAAACTGTGATGTCACTTTTGAGACATTGTCCCAAGGAAGCGACCTATAAAGAATGAAATGAATCCGACCAGTCGTTTTAGAAAAGAAAACTTGAAATCAAACCAAATGATAGTTCATATACGACTTCCTATCCTACTATATTGATCTGTCACCATTTCCATGTTATAAATGATCAGAATATGGACCATTAAAAGTCAATTTTAAATGAATCCAACCAGTAGCTTCAGAGAATTATATTCTACAAATCAAGACCATAGGGACTTTGAGTTTGACCCTTCAAGGTCACTCAAGGTCAAAGGTCACGAATATGAAAGTCCATATATGACTTCCTTTCAGTGATCAATAACAACTATATTGATATCTGTAACTATTTCCATGTTATAAACCATCAAAATATGGGCCATTAGAAGTACAGTCAAATTTTTAATTGGTCAGAAATTCATTAAAAACTCTAAATTTTCAAAACGGTGAACAAGCTTTATACACATTGTCCCAAAGAAATGATACAATTAGAAAAAAATAATAATTAACCATTAGTTTTGTTGGAGAAGATGTTTAAAGAAATTGCTAATGAAGACGACCACAATGAGGAAGACTTCTGCAATGATGAAGACCACCACACGAACAAAGTCCACCAGAATGATGAAGACCATCGCAATAATGAAGAACACCACAACAACAAAGACCACCACAATGAGGAAGACCACCACAGACATAAAGTCCACCACAATGAGGAAGACCATTGCAATGATGAAGACCACCACAACAACAAAGACCACCACAATAACAAAGACCAGCAGAATAACAAAGCCCACCACAGTACCAAAGACCACCTCAATGACGAAGACAACATGGACAAAGCGCCTTCACAAAACCTCATGGCTTATTGGCTGGGCAATTTTTTTTTTTTTTTAAAATGAGTTAAAACTGACAAGTGAAAACCGTTGGCACATCCCTGGTGAACAGCATCATTAATGCTTGGCTGGTACGTTTGACAGCTGGGTATTGATGGGCCATTTGGGCATGTGAATACGGATGAGAAAGGGGCGGGGGGTGGGATGTTTGTGGCTAATGTGATCCAAACACACCCTGTTTTATAATAGGGCTTGTCCCGGTGCCAGGGGAAGCGGGTGGCATAAACTAGTGGGTGATTACGTTAAACAAATGACGGCCTCATTAGCTGGAACCCCTGAGTGTAGCGTGAATATATACAAACAAGACACACACACATACACTCACTCACTCACACTGGAATATGATTCGTCTACACACACACAAATTATACTGACATAAGCATTAGGTTGGCTTTGTGTGCAGAAAAGGGCAGCACACAAAGGCAATACTCAGGAGAGTACAAGCTCCATCCAATAGACTAATTAACATCTCCCAATTACACCAGCCAACACTCCATGGTGCTCCAGTTAGCTTTGGATGATACTACACAATACAACAGAATGTGTCGCAATGAACACCCATGTCCCAATAACATCTGAGCGGCTCCTCTAAAGCCAAGCTAATGACTGCAATTAGCATCATTAGCTTGAGCTCAGGCCTCAGCTGGTGTAAAGTTGGATGCACATTCACTGCTTTTTGCCACTTGGTTCAGGCTATGAAAACGAGAAACAAATGATCTGGGCTTGTTGTTGATGCAACAGCATAATGAGAGAAACTAGATTAATATCACATTTCTTTAATTACTTGACCTCGTTCACCCCTTTCCCCACTGGCTCCATACTTCAGTCATTTTTCACTTATTCTGGAAACATTCTGCCTGGTTTCATGTGTCTTTTTTTGTCCGTGTGTGTGTGTGTGTGTGTGTGTGTGTGTGTGTGTGTGTGTGTGTGTGTGTGTG
>JAQQZY010000027.1:3745315-3759340 GCA_030068375.1 Ostorhinchus rueppellii | reverse complement strand
ATCAGTGCATGTCTTTGGCTTGTGGGAGGAAACCGGAGTACCCGGAGAAAACCCACGCAGACACGGGGAGAACATGCAAACCCAAGGTCCCGCCCGGGAATCGAACCCAGGACCTTCTTGCTGTGAGGCACGAGTGCTAACCACTGCCCCTCCATTTCTAACAGTTCCTGAAAATTTCATCCAAATCCGTTCAGAAGTTTTCAAGTTATTTTGAACAAAAACAGACGAACAAACAGATAAACGCCGGCAAAACCATAACCTCCTTGGCAGAGGTAATAATAATCTGCTTGTTATTGAATGTTTTATGTATTTGTAGATCTACTGTGTTCTGTCAGTTGTGATGTGTATGTAAATTAGGAATGCATCGATACCAATACCAGTATCTGAGTACTTGTATACATACTCATAAAAATACTCCAATACAAACACACTGATACCACCTACAGCAGCGTGACATTCCCAAATAAATAATGAGAATTAATGCCGAAACATAAAACACAATAAATAAATAAAAGGATAAATAAATAAAAGGATAAAGCGGGTATAGAAAATGAATGAATGAATAAATAAATTAATCATATTGTTTAAGCTTTGGTAACATTAAGTATGTTTCTATTTTATATTACTCAAACTCAGTTTATTTGAGCAGATAAGTAATTTTTAAAAAATATATTAATGACCAATTTCTTTATCTGATCAATGAAAGAGGGCACTTTTCAGTTTATGCTTTGCACACAAATTTACTTTAAAAAACATGTTTTTTATATATTGCAGTTAAATGTACGTTTTTTTGTTTACAAAGTTTTGAAAATATCTTCTTCCAATCTCTTTTCGGGCATGTAAATGAAACTATTGTTTTTCTTTCTAAGATCATCTAGATTGTTGATATTTTGTGTTATTATTTATGTTTTGCTTGTACACGTGCATGTTTGGAATAAATCACTAAATCTAAATATAAACAGACACTTTTGGCACAGGAACAAATTTTACCTTTTTTTTTTTTTTTAATCAAAAATGCTGAAACAAGAGTTGGGGGTACTTGGATAAAAACAGTGTATTTCAGGGAGTACTCCACTGTAAAAAGTTTGAGAACCACTGTGTTACTGTAATGGATTACTTTTGTAATGTGTTCCTCCCGTCGCTGCTCCTCGGTCCAAACAAACCCGGTCATTTTTCATCGTTGATGATCATCCAGAAACTTTACAAGGGGGGAACTGTTCATTTGTGTCCTGACGCTGGGGCTTCTTGTCTTGTTTAGTATGCACCACGCTCCGTCTTCTTGAGAATCCCCACTGCTAATAATGCTATATTGAGATGCAATGGCCAGCTCTCACTTTTAATGGTGACTGATGGAGGGCGAAGATGCATTATTGCTCACCGTTCATCAAGTTAACTTCGCACATTAGGAAGTTGAATGAGTTTCCCAGAGATTCTATCAGTGGTAATTATAGGATGAGAGGGGATTTAAAAGGGGGAGGGGGTTATAAGGAGTCAACCCTTCAACCTCGCTGTGGGTGGGGAGGAAAAGTGGGTACTTGGATACCCCCCCCCCAACCCCATAAGCACGTCCACGCTCTGTAAAATGTACACAACCTGCTTTTAAGGCTACTGGACCATGCTGTTCAGGATAGTAGAACTATTTTTATATAGAAGTGGTTCATAGACATATACTTACTGTTATATACATACTGTTACACATATATACAGTGTTTTCACAAGTAATATATACTGTTAATACTGTTCACAAAATACATACTGTTTATAAATATACATACTGTCATTCATGGGTTATACATACTGTTATTTATGGGTTATACATATTGTTAATATAGTTCATAAATATGCATACTGTTATTTATGGGTTATATATACTGTTAATACTGTTTATAAATATATATACAGTTATTCATGGGTTAAACATATTGTTAATATAGTTCATAAATATGCATACTGTTATTTATGGGTTATATATACTGTTAATACTGTTTATAAATATATATACAGTTATTCATGGGTTATACATACCATTATTTATGGGTTATTCATACTGTTAATATAGTTCATAAATATACATACTGTCAAATACTGTTAATTTTGTAAATTCTATCTATTCATATTTTCTCCATTTTTATTTTTTATTCAACTTGGCTCCATTATATGACTTTGTAAAATTGTTAAAATTGTACTTATTTTTAATTTTTGTAATTTTATATTTACTTTATTCTTATTTCTGTCACACTGGTGTTTGTTGTTGTTGTTGCGTTGTCCAGAGTAGCACCATGACAATAAAGGCTAATCTATTCTGTTCCATCTCTGCAAGATTACTGTCACCACTGCACTCCAGAATTTACTGCCATTCTTTAGGTTTAATTAGGTCCCAGTAGAAGAGGTGATAGTAATATCAGATAATACTGATCGTTATTGATTATTTCAGGTAGCCTAAAACAAAATAGAAGCCTTTTTTCCATCCACTGCTACAGAAGAAACAGTGTGCATATACGATTCTGAAAGACTGTGTTGGTGTTATGAACAGATGTTCCTAATAAACCTAATGAAATATACAGATGAAGAGATACTGCACAGACCAACCAATACAATATATGATAGAATATGTAATAATAAAGATGATGATGTGAGCCATAATCTTCACAGTAGCTGCATTGTGGTCTCACTTATCCACACAAGTCTCTCCAGTTTATTGTTTGAACTGTTATTACTGTGTCAGCGCTGATAAAGCTCTGACATCATCCATTATCATCCTGGAATAATGGAGAATGAACAACGCAGTGGATTGTTTTTATTTTATTTTTTTTACACCAATCACACTCTTCTTGGACGGCGTTAAGTGCAACGTGCAGTGACAGCGTCTTTACAAAACAGTGTCAGGGGAGAAGTTGTTTTGACAGATCACTTACATGTGGTATTAAAATGACGAAATCCTCGAAAAAGAAAACAGCACATTAGGGAAAAAAAACAAAAAACTGTCCGTGTCAAAGCCATTTTCAGTGAGAGAGAGAAACAGAAAGAGAGAAAGAGAGAGGGAAGGGGATGGAAAGAGAGGGAGAGAGTGATTCTAGACATAAAAACCAACACGTCAACACATTTCAGCACAAATTCTTCATCAGGAAGTCCGACCAGTCCAATCCAAGTGTCTGTTAAAATGCATTTCTATCATGTGAGCTGCATGTTTATTTATTTTATTGTGGATTTATTTAGATTTTATTTTTATCTTCAATCTCATATTTTACCGTTTTATCATTTTGCATTTTATCAGTTTCCCAGACGCACATACTCCAGAGTTCCGGGAAATATAATGATAAAACTAACAGCCTGTTGTTCTAAGACTATTTTCGAACATGTTTTACCATCCAACGACTCTCACTCTGATCCATGAATTAACTTTATTTATGCGCGTACTTGGTGAATTAACTTCCCACAGTGTTTCTGGCACAAGATTCATCCATTTTCTGTTTTTATTTCTTATTCCTCTGAGACAATGCAGCCATCTGCCATCGATTATTCCACACCCAGTCCTATTCTTCCTATATCTCACACACTGTCACCTCTATGAACAAATAAACTCGTCACTTTCACCATCAAAACCAGAGCTAATTAGCGTCCAGCATGCATTGCACCGTGTCATGTCGGCTTCTTTTGCATGAATTCGCAGCAGTCCATTGTTGTTGATATTTTTCTATGCATGTCCATTAAACATAATAAGCAGAACTGAAATAAATGTTTTTCACATTTGCTCGGTACGCTCAATGTTCTCATCAGTTGCCAGCTCTAACGGTGCCAGTCGTATATTATCACATGTAGCACACACATTAAGTATGTGCGTTAACAGACAGTAAACATGTTTAAGCACCTGTGAGATGTCTTTGTGTAATCAGTGAGACAGCCGGCTTTAATCTCAAGTGTTCCGTGGGGAAGCAGTCGAAAAAGGACAAACAGCTGCCGGGTCTGGGACGGGGAGCCGCCACATTCCACGCTTTATGACCAGACACAGAGAAGATGTCATGAAACGTCTTCTTCTGTTTAACTGATGGGGATAATCTACCTGCTGGTTGGAAGATACATTCAGTGAAACACAAGTCATGACACCGTTTGTACCTGTGTAAAGGGAAACAGACTGTTAACTGGACGCATGACACTGATCTGCCCAAAAAAAAAAAAAAAAAAAAAAGGTGGTTCCAGGCACAACAAGCCCCGCCCCTTGTATGGATCATATTGTAGCTTATTCTGGCATCGATCCAGCTGCCGTCGTCACGTCCATGTGTGTGCTGATGTCAGCATATCAACTGCCTCTGTATTTGTGACGAGTTTAAGTAAATGGAAACAATGTTTTTATTGGCATGTGAAATTTTGCCCATTATCAGTAAATGAGAAAAAAAATGATGTCAAAAAAACTCAAACAAAAAAAATCTGTAACTCTGACCTATTTTTTTCCCAAAATATAATGACATTTATTCTGGGTCACTGCCAATCTATAAACCCATTTTGGTATGAATTCAACCAACAGTTTTGCTGCGACAGACATTTGAAATTTCTCTTTTTTCAAAATAGCTTGTTAAAACTTGTTAAAAAATTATAAAAAAAATTCTACAAGTGACACGATGGACCTGTATGTGGAGGACATATCGATAAAACTGTGAGAAAGTGACAGTGAAGTCCCCCCACCTAAACACTGACATATCTGCTGCCCCTGAAAACTAATGTGTGATCATGTGCTGGATGATATGCCCCCCCAACACACACACACACACACACACACACACACACACACACACACACACACACACCTCAATCTCATACGTGAGCAGGTGGAAGTATGTGCCGGGTGTTTTTTAATGTTACGTACAATAGTAGTCGCTATTGCCACGGTTCTACTATGTCGTACTGGCTTGACTCAACCCGACGCGTCCTTTTTGCGTTTCCATGACAAAAATGACCTAGAATCTGGTACCCAGTGCTAGTTTTTTGGTATCACCTCCACCAAGGTTCTAAGTACTACTAAACTGTGACGTATAAACTCTGCAGACCACTGACTGGTCAGACAGTTTTCTCTGTGACCCGTCGTTTTACAAACACAGATGCAGAAGTAGACAGCAAATATAGCGGTACATGAACCCACATGATGACAGAACAGAACTACACCATGGTCAGTCGAACAGATTCAGTCTTTGGTGGCCAACATTAAAATTCAGATGAGACAACACGCAACAAGCGAGTTTTCAGAAACTCTGAGCAGACGACACGGAAATAAACGCACCGCATCAGAATACCGACTTGCACTGAGCCGAGCCGAGCCGGTACCACGTAGTGGGAACACAGCAGAACACACCCATATGCACGCATGATGATTTCACTTGTGCTCCCCCATGTGCTTGCCCCCCCCGACTTAAGGGTAAATAGAGACAAAAATTCATTTGGGAACACTAAAGTAGCACCGGTTCTTTATGGGATACACTGAATATTTAATATATCGATGTTGTTTCATGATATTATCACAAAACTTTTTCATTTCAACTAAATTATATTTATGTAGCAACACAAATATTCTCATGATCAGAATTTCAAAAAACAAATAATTAAACATAGCTGAGAAAGGAAACACAAGAGATTCTATCATTTCCCAGCCTCACAGTCTCCTTCTGTTTGTTTTCCAGACATCTATTCTGAGGATTTCACTCTCCTTTCTCCTCTCTGTGGATCTCTGCCTTCAATCTTCCCCTCCTTGCATCTCTCCCATTTCTCTTTTCCAATTTCCTGTCTCCTCGTCTCTCCTCTGCTCTGTTAGCTGCACTGCAGATTGCAGTAAACCCAGAAAATCCTCTTCATCACAGAGTGTAAATACCATCTGTATTGGGTTCGCCCTCAGCCCCAATTAACGGCGAGATATGCCCTGTAGCATCTGGGACAGCGTCGGACACTGACGTGTGAGCCACACAAATTATACACAAACACAGCAACACGGGGCAGAATGTCAAGTACCTGCACAGTAACGGGGGTGGGGGGGGGTCACGTATGGTGCAAAATTGTGCAGCTCCACCACTTCTCAGCCACGTGTGAATGCTGATGTTTTTTAGACTCATCTCACTAGGAGGAAATTGGTCATTATCATTGACTTTGGTAGAAAAAAAATGACAGCCGCAGCGTGTCTGACCTTTGCAGCGTGGACGTGAAAGTGCAGCGCAGTAATTAAAGGATAGTTACGAGTTGAACATTATATATGTTGGTTGGAAAAACACTGAACCAACCAGACTAATCGTGCAAGTCTGATGAGGCAGGAAACGAGTTCTGTGCAGATAACACCAGAGCTTTACAGATTATTAACCCTTCAGCAGGCAAGTGACTATTTTTGGTCATTCCTGCAGACATTACAAGACAGTGACAGCAGGAGCTACAGTGAGGACTGGTCTAATGTGGTCTACAGGGTCTGTAAGGTCCACCTGTGCATGAACAGTGAGTGGACCTGCTCTGTTAGGTACCAGGAAGTAATGGTACTAATGTAAGGACTGATGTTCAAAGGGATCATGTGGATGTGGACAGGGGTCTGGATCAGCACTTATGTTGGTCTAATGTTCTATAATGCATGTTCCTTTCACCTTATTATTGGGTTTCTTGCTTTAATAATGTGAGACCTGTCTGTGATGCAATGTCCTGTAATATGTTTGGTTTTTTTTTTTAAATATATATTATTGATATTAAAAGATGGATAAAGTCCGGTAGAACACTACTGAAGCTGTGAAATACATGATCCACCACTGATTTAAGTTCACTTCAGTTACATTTTCTTCAACTGAGAATGGAAGTATGTATGAGAAGACAAAGAGAGTACAAATGTGGTGTTTTTAATTGAGAACTTTCTACAATTGTCTAATCGTTCCTGAGCAAGTTACAGCCATTTACGGACTCCAATCAACATCCAAGTAAGACCTATGTAGGTTCTACTTAACCCTATACCAGTCGTCCTTTCACTCATAAATTGCAGGAGGAGTCATACATAGAAGAACCATTTACTGTTGGCATTATAAAGAGTGTTGTTTTTCATGGTTGGTCTCAAATGAAAGCAGGCGGTCTCCACTTTCAAACGGTATGTGGTTTAAGCATCGTACGTGTTTGTACATGCGGTGAATCATGAATTAAAATCATAAAGAAAATAAATTAATCGGGGAAACAACGCCCCCTGGGTCGCTCATGACCCAGTGACTGTTAACCTGATATTTATTATTATTATGAAGAATAAGGAGAAGAAAAAGGAGAAAAAGAAGAAAAGAAGAAGCAGAAGAAACAGAAGTAGGAGGAAAAAAAGAGAAGAAGCTGAAGGAGAAGAAGAAGAAGAAGAAGAAGAAGAAGAAAAAGGAGAAGAAGCAGAGGCAAAAGAAGAAACAGAAGAATCAGAATCAGCTTTATTCACCAAATTTGTACACACAAACAAGGAATTTGACTCCAGTTTAACTCTGGTCCATTATAAGGAGGAGAAGAAGAAAAAAGAGAAAAAAGAGAAGAGAAAAAGAGAAAAAAAGCAGAAGAAACAAAAGAAGTAGGAGAAAAAAAGGTGAAGCAGATGCAGAAGCTAAAGAAGAATCTGAAGAAGAAACAAAAGAAGCAGAAAAAGAAAATCAAATCAACATAAAATATGAGACATGAGGGACAGTGTCATTGCAGTGAAAACGGTTCTAGTGTGGATTTGACTTGGAACAGCTGGGCTCTGAGTCTGGATCTGAAGTTGAGGGAAGAGCAGAAGGAACAAGTGTTTCTACGGTAACTGAAGAGCTTTGCAGCCACAGATGATGATCTCTGTCTTTGAAGGTTAAATGAATGGGCTTTAGAGCAGGGCTGTCCCATCCTGGTCCTCCACATCTCCTGCATGTTTTAGATGTTTCCCTCTTCCAACACACCTGATGATGGCCTTAGCATTTAAATCAGGGGTACGACTAAAACATGCAGGACCGTAGCTCTTGAGGACCAGGATTGGACCCCTCATGCACGAGAGCGTATTTTGGACTTAAATGTCAATAGATAATAGTGTGAAGGCCTTAACCTGCTGTCTGGAGCCAAGAACCCCCGACAAGTTTTACTGATCTGAGGCACCATGTTGTTGTTGTTGTTGCGTCTAGGAGCCATTCTGACTTATGCATTCAGCACGGGAGGATTCTGTCTTCCACGAGTTCGCCTTAGGACGCCTGCTGCTTCTGTTCGACAGATGTAGGGCTGCGGGGGGGCCCACACCAGTAGCCAAAGCCCACCGGGTGCTTACCTCCCCGTCTGCGGTGATAAGAGTCAGTCATTCAGAGTGAAACTTCTATCATTTTATTCATAGTCCTCATCTGATCCCTGTGCATTTTCCTAAGCTGTTATCCGGTTTATCCTGCTCCTGTGATGGATCCCTCCTGAGCCAAAAACCAAAACAATAAGGAAAAATGAGCCCCAAAGCCTGAACACCTCATTTCTACTCTGCTGAAATAATCTTAGCGTGAAGTGTTGAAGAAAGTGCGGTGCTCAGACTCCTACTTGTGAACATTCGAGCGGTTTCAAACATCAACTTCCGCGTCTATATGTTCAGTGGTATACTGGTCCACGGAGAAGTGGGTGGACTCTTCATTTTTGCCTTTTTTTTTTTTCAAAAGTCCAGACAAATGCCCTAATTTAGAAACACTAGTTGCTTTTCCATTGACCCTCAAATATCGAAGAATTGGAACTGAAATGTGTTGGTGTGTTTGTTTTTATGTCTATAATCACTTTTCAATAATTCAGAGAAATTTAGATTTTTTCATTTTTGACATTTTTTTTAAGTATCAAAATTGTGTCATTACTTTTAATGGTTCATATTTTATTAATTTTAATATAACATGTAAATGATTAGACATATCAGTATAGTTCCTATTGATCATTAGTTGCTTTTCCATTGACCCTCAAATATCGCAAATATAACTTGCACATAAAAATTTACCAAATGGAAAAACGACAATTTCGCTAAAACTCTTGTTTTTGCATTTTTGCGGTAAGGGGTGGGGTTTTTTGGGAGGGGGGCATTGTGAAATTGGTATATTATGCAAAACTGGAATGGAAAGACCTTTTTTTTTCACAAATAGAGTCATGTGAAAAAGAAAAAACCCAGATACGGACACACGTTACAACAAGAGAAGAAGAAGAGTTTGAACAGAAACACGGTGCGGTATGTGAGGACACACCAGGAAACTGAATAATTATATAATTTAGTACAAGATAAAGGGGCAATATATTATAATAATGAATATATCTGTAAATTAACACCATATTCGTGGCCAAGTTTATGGGATTACTTCTTGTGTCGTCTCGTGATAATAAACAAATCGTTGCATTTGTGATTTAATGGAAAAAACTGACATTATGCACTTCTGTTTTTTCGACATTTAGAAAACATCGATAAAATTTTGTGCATAAACCTAATGGAAAAGGGAATTGTGACATGTCAGACAACTCTATTTAGTTTACCTAAAAATTCATCAACAGTATTTGCTCATAATTATAAAATGATCATGACTTTATCCAGAGTAGTTTGTAGGTTTTACTGGTCACACAAGCAGCTGCATGAATGGAAATGGATTCAACATGAGGTAAAAATAGGATAATGTTAGCCATAAAGACCCAACATTAGCCTTTCGTAACGTTAGTCCTTCATAATGGTAGCCTTTCATAATGGTAGTCTACTCCAAGTTTAACTAATGGTGACAACATCTCTTCTTTAAATGCGCAGTCATATGGGCAGTAGTTTAAAACTGTGACTCATTCTGACACCGCCTTAAAACTTACCTCAGAATTATGTACTCCATCAAAGTAGGTTCTATCAGTATGTGTCACTCATTTGAAAAATGTTTATTCTACCTTTCTCGTTCGCATTTCCAATAATCGCTCATCTTTCAATGAGACGTGCAGTGACCTGTCAATCAAATGGGGTGGCACTGGCACCTGAGGAAGTGTCCAATTAGGTTCCAGAGGTGACCAGCCCTTGTTAGCAATATTTTCCTCTGCGTGACCCATCCTATTCTGCCTCTGACTGGTTTATCAGTCCTCTTGCCTAACGTTAACCAAGCTAATCAGTGAACGCAGCAAGTACTAACCAATTAGAGGCAGAATAGGGCGGGTCGTGACTTCACCATAAGGGGAAAATATGGGTAGTTTGGCTGCAGATACTACTGAATGGTGCACATCAAGGGGGGTTTAGGAGTATATGCAACCATGACTGAAAAATAAGTAGCTATACTCTGTATAGCGGTGTCTACCCTGGACTACACCAGTGAACATGTTCACTTACTGTCTAATACATCCACCCACTGACAGGTCCCATTGGAACAAGATGATCAACATTAATCCCACTTTACCTGTCAGTGGTCAGACGGTTGTTTCTGATCGGTTTATGTGTTGTGAGTTTAATTAGATCCCTGTGGTGCATGCTGGGAAACATGTTGAAATGTAGTTCTTTTGTATTTTTGAGCTGTTGGCAGTTTATGATAATTACAACTTTTTTATATATACGTCTTCTTTGGTGTCTTCTTATATGATCCTATGAGGAAACATTGATAGTACTCATGTTCTTTTTATGTTTTTTCACTGCTATGCTCGTCCAACAGAGACGATAAACACGGCGGAAGGCTATTACAAAATAATGGATAGACGAAGGAGCTGTGCAACATGTCATGTTTAATTAACGGCTCTGAAGCGAGGATGTCTCGTTTCGTTAAATGCCTGTTGCATCAGTTCCCTTCAGAGAGGATGATGGGAATTCGAGGATGTACAAAGTGAGAGCTGAAGAGCGGTTTCAGGGGGGGATCTTTACTGACTTGCTTTCAAACGATTTTTCCTTCATATTAGTTGATCGCTCAGCTGCAACTCGCTTTTGGAGATTACACTGTGAGCGCAAGAGAAGCAGCCTCGACAACAAAATGTGACAAACCACCCGCCTGTGCCCTGTGTGTGGGCAGGTGACACTGTATGTAATTAGCCAACTAGTAATGACTTGTGACTCTGAAGCACCAAGTGTGGTAGCATGAGTCAGAGCTCAGAGGCATAAATAAACACCATTGACACTTTGTTCCCCGACCAAGAATTAAGAACATTATTAATTAAATTGAACAATAAATGAAAGGTGGCCCAGAGGGGGGCATGGAAGCTGGGTAATCAGAACAACAGGCAGGACAAAGAGGGTGAGACTACAAGCAAAACACAGCGCAGGAAAAGCAACAACGAACTAAATATGAACCTTAAAGCTACATCCATTACGGGAAGGAACAAACAAATACATATTAAATATAGAGAAGGAGCCGCATGGAGATATCTAGAGCTGTTTATTTGAGCCTCGGAGATAAAAGAGGTTTAGAAAGTTTAGAAAGCACAGTAAGTAAAACACACACGAGGCAAGTTAGAGGCTTGAACTTGAGAGAAAACAAAGAGAGTTGGGTGGTAAGTCACAGCGAGGGTGGTCTCGTGAGTTTAATGAAAAGGACTGAGCTGAAAACGATGACAAAAACACAAAAAAAAGAAGAAAAGCTCCCACGACATCCTCAGAAGCTCCTCTGTGTCTTTGCGGTTGAAGATGCTGAAACAGAGCGTCAGGACCGCTGACCTTGGCGTTGTTTACTCAAGCCAGAGCCTTCAAAGGCGCCGTATACAGGCGGCGCCAACAACTTCACCTCAGTCGCCATGGAGACGATGTACTTTTGACTGGGAACTTTCCAGGCTCATTACCAGATGAGGTGGTGGGTTCTCCCTCACCGCCTTGCTCTATTTGCCTCCACTGCGCTCATGAATCCAGAGAAATACCAGGGGAGAAGGGAGACAAACAGCGAGACTGGAGCAGAGACGGAAAAACCGGAAAAATGCCTGAATGAAACTGGAAGTCACAGAAGACGAAGGAGGAGGAGGAAAAGGAGGAGGGGGAGGACTGTGAGAAATGAGAATGTAGAGGGTGGAAAAAAGGCAAAGACAAAGGTTAACTGACAAGGAGGATGAAGAAACAGAATGACTACAGGCGGTGTTTCTTAAATGTCATCCATCTACACAGCTCCAGCTCAACCGACACAGGCTAATAACTGGAAAGAGGCAAGGACAACACAGGGACGACCAGGACCAGGACCGGAGGGGCTTCTATGACACAAGTGTCAAACATGTGGCCCTGCAAAGGGTTCAGTCTGGCCCTTGGAATGAATTTGTGAAATCCAAAAATTACACTGAAGATATGAACAATCAAGGATTTTAAAATAATTTTAAGTCCATTCAATCTAAAGTTGATCAGACCAGTAACATACCATCAGAATAACCCATAAAGAATGAAAACTGCTCATTTTTCTCTTTTAGTGCAAAAAATGTAAAGTTACACAAAAAATGTTTACTTTTAAAGATTAGCCTTTTATATATATAAATATAAAAGGTGAATAACCTGAAATTTCTTAAGAGAAGTGTGTGGAATTTTAATAATATTCTGCCTGTTATTTAATGTTTTGTGTATTTGTAAAAGCTCCTTCCAGATCCAGAAGTAGAGACTGAAGACTAAAGATTATAAACTCAGAGTCCAGAGTCTGATCTGGTTTAATGGAGCCCAATGAGGAGTGGATTACTTCACTGAATAAATAACTTTTCTATAAAAACAGTTGATTCTAGACTTATATATATCATTCGACTACAGCAAGCATCATGTGAGGATCTAGGGAGGAAATGGATAATATACAGGGCAAAAACTGACACTATGTAATCAATGTTTGTGTTGCAATTTAAAAATGAAACAATAAAATCTTAGTTTAACTAAATAAAAACAGTTGATTCCATAATAATCAGACTAACTGTAATGATCTTTAACATCTTATTCATAGATCCATAACTTATAACAGCACCTTATGAGATCTAACATTTAGTATCTGTTCGATTTGAGTCGACAGTAACAGTTTGAGGTCCATTTTCAGCAGCTCTACAGTCTGTTATGGCCCAAACACACATTACTATTATATCTTTTTTCTTCATTTTCATTAAACAAAAGGCAAAAATAACCAACTTCGCCAAACATGTCACTAATATCGAGTATCACAGCTGAGAAATCCACTAAACTGAACAATGAAACCAACTGTCACAACATTAGAAGACCATTCAGTGACATCAGGAAACAGAGGACTGGCTGAAAGTTGGTATGAACTGCAAACTGACCAGATTAAAATCATTCATCTTTAACCAATAAAAACCCAAATATGCACTGGTGACCAAAACCAAACACCTGGTGATCCTCCAATCCTTCCAAAACATGTAAAAAACTGGTGTAAAATACAGTTTTTCCATCTTTTCAAGGTCATCAGATATGACCCATTTGGACATTTAGAGGCTCTGTAGTTACCATGGAAACACCATCATCTTCTACATCATTGATTCACCAGTAAAACCCATGGAGTTGGATCAATGACAGCGGAGACAAAAACATGACCCAAACAGCCAACATGATCACTGAAATCCAATCCAACTTTATTTATAAAGCACTTTAAAACAACCACAGTGGACCAAAGTGCTGTGCAGGAAATAAATAAATAACAGAATAAAAAATACAAGAATAGTTAAAAAAACAAAAAAAACCATAAAATCTGTCAAATTAAAAACAACAAATTAAAAATAAGAACAGTAAAAACCAATACCAAATAAAACAACTGAATAAACATTTCATATGGTTTCAAAAGCCAAGGGGGGGAAATGGGTTTTAAAAAGGGATTTAAAAACAAACAGAGGAAGTATAATAAGAAGAATAACAGAAGAATAATAAGTGGCATGGATATAATGAGCCACAAACTGAACCAGATGAAAAGAAAAGGCAATAAAATGCAGACAAATAAGCAAAATAATGAACAAAATGAACAAAAACAAATAAAATAATACAGAAAATTAATAAAAAATACAGTTCTTCATCTTTTCATGATTATCAGATATGACTATATTTGGACATTCAGAGGCTCCGTAGTTACCATGGAAACACCGTCATCTTCTACAACACTGATTCACCAGTAAAAC
>JAQQZY010000027.1:3666367-3681684 GCA_030068375.1 Ostorhinchus rueppellii | reverse complement strand
GGGGTACACCCTGGACAAGTCACCAGTTCATCACAGGGCTGACATATAGAGACCAACAATCACTGTCACATTCACACTTATGGGCAATTTAGATTAGCCCATTAACCTATCAGTGCATGTCTTTGGATTGTGGGAGGAAGCAGAAATTACAAATAAAACAAAACAAAAAATCAAACAGCTCATGTCTAATTGTAATCTTTCTGCAGATCATGTCAAACCTGTTTGTGACCATGATGAGACCGCTTACTTTCACTCCAAAACAAAACCAGCTGAGTCGTTGCTATGGTTTCCTGTCTGACCGGCTGCGTCTGTGTTTCTCCTTTTTAAGGCTAAACAGTCACTAGCCACTCTGACCAAGGACGTGCCCAAGCGTCACTCTTTGGCCATGCCCACCGAAACGGTTGTCAATGGCAACAACCAGGAGTGGGTGATGCAGGCCGACCTCCCCCTGACCGCCGCCATCCGACAGAGTCAGCAGACCCTCTACGTCCACACAGGCCATCCCACCGACCGACAAGGTAAGGCGATGGAGCGCACACACACCTCATCCCGTACATGACGTGACTCGCACATTTTGTCCCGTGCATGTTGATATTAACCTGCTTGACACACGTTCACTCCCGCCATCTGCTCAGTATGACCACATTTCTGACCACTGATGATGCTCCACCTCATGCGCTTCATGTGGCAGCCATAGTGAACCGAGTTCTGGCTTTACAGCGTTCATCTGTCTGTGTCGTGTCCGAAGGATGACCCAGTATATGAGCGTGTTGGCAGCGACGTCAACCATGTGGTTCCGCAAAAAATAAGGAGAAAATAGATCTTAAGCTGTTGCCTGTAATGTTACATGTGTACAAAACTACTATGGGATGTTTTTCCATTTCTATGTTTTTAACCCTACTTGTCTTTACTTCTTCGTTAAGTTCTTCTGCTCTGTGTTCTTTTCACAGCCTTTTCTATACGTTCTAATGGATGGTGTTGTGCAAAAGTCCTCTTCCATTATTAGATTTGTTGGTTTAATGAAGTTCTAAAGACCACAAAAACCCATAAAGACCCAGCACTACTTTTATTTCATGAAATTTTCTCTATATCTAACCTTTTTTCAAATGATTATCACCATTTATTTATAATACTATCCTCTGTTTTTTGTGTTTTATCAGTATATAGTAAGGTTGCACCGATTCGATATTAGGATCAAATATTGGCCCCGATATCAATGTTTTAATGTGTAAAAGCAACCGATCTGTAAGACTGATGCTTCCCCTTTAAATTTTTGAGACATGGGTTATGTCATGCATGCTGAACGTAATTCTAAAAGCAACATAGAGGACCTGTGTGGAGGACATGGAGGGTTATGTAGCTCTGTAAATATAAGCTGTGAGAAAGTCCAAATGAGCTCCCCTAACCTTATCACTCATGACCTGCTAACCCCAGAAAATAAATTAGCAACTTTGGGATGATATCAGATCAGTATCAGGTATCGACTGATTCGCAAAGTCCCAGCATCAGAACTGAAGGAGTCGGATCGGCACATCATTTGCATAAATCATGTGTTTTCCAATATTTAATTCACTGATCATAAACATGTTCATAAAAGTTCAGGTTAAAGTTGCGAGTTATTAAATCAAAAACAGAGAAAACTGAAGGAAAAAGTGGCTTTTCCAATTTTCCTTTTGTAAAATCTATCATTAACTGAACATAATCCCACTGTGTCCACCCATTGTCGTTGATCCAGCTCCATGGGTTTTGCTGGTGACAGGTAACCGTTACCATGGTAACTACACAGCCTCTGAACGTTCAAATGGATCATATCTGATGACAAACTGTATTTTACACCAATTATTTAGGATTAATGGATCAACAGGTGTTAAACAGTTTAGATCAGCAGATGCTTTTGGTTGGTGATGGAGGGAGTCCTGCACAGGTTCAGGAACCGGAGGGTGAACCACAAATTTCAATGAAACAGGTGAAACATTTAGTGCTGTGTCGGATACGGGTTCGGGTCAGGTTGGACGCAGGAGAGTGCAGGTCTAATTTGCAGTTTACATCAGGCTACAAAACATCATGTGCCAAAAAACTCTGTGTTAAGCGCCGCTTTCATTTGGCTCCGCCTTCAACTGAAGCTGCACGTCACTGTTTGATTGTCGTGGCAATAAACGTTTGCATTTAATTTTGGGTCGGACTGATTTTCATTCCGGTTCGGTTCAGATATCGGTTTATTTATAGTGGGTCAGTTCAGTTGCTGAATTTTATTTCAATTCTGTTGGAAAACGGGTCAAATGCAGGTTTAAATATGATGGATACGGGCGGTTCCAGTTTGTTAAAATCAGAACCGTGCAGGACTCTGGTTTGGGTCTTTATGGGTTTTAAGGTCCAGTCAGATACAGATAAACCAAAGTGGTCGTTTTTAGTGTGACCCCCCCCCCTGCACTGAACATGCCTTTAACCCTTTTGTTCTGACGATATGAGATTTATGCCATTCCAGTTTCATTCAACACGTCAGATGTTTCTAATTGTTTGTGCTGCTTCTTGTCCTGGGGTCAGAGGTCACAATAAATACTAACTTTAACCTTTACAGCACATTTACTTCAGGTTTTTATGTGTTTTTTAAGGCTGTGCACATATTCCCTGCATTTTCTTGAGAAATAGTGACATATTATTTCTTTATTTCAACCAAAGTTAAAGGTGGCCTCAGACTTTCGCACAGTGCTGTCGATTCTTTGCTGAGTTATTAAATATGCCGAAATGATATACAAATGAGTTACATGCAGAAATTTAAGACTGAAATTAACTGCATACCACAGTGAAAGTGTCAGCAATCACTGACTCTCATTGCAGATAAGCTTATTGTATGGCTTTTTCCTGCCAAGCCCCCTCATTTAGCCTGATGTTAGCCCTTTTTGTAAATCGCAGATATGCTGCTTGCATAGCACATCTGATGCCAAAGTCAAATAATACACTGATCGTCAAAATGCAACATGTTGACTTGAAGTTTAAAGGATCATCGTGTAAGATTCATGCACGTTCATGTACTTAGAGTTTGTGTTGTGTACAGGTACTTGTTTGATGTTAGATGACATTTCTAAGCTAACATCGGCTGTTGTTGCTGCTGTAGAGGAGCAGAACACAGGAGCAAGCATGAGCATCTTCAAGGAACTCCACAGTCTGTCATACCTGTTAGTGTTACTGTTACGAGGGTAAAACTACACAGCTGATGACAGTTGAGTTGGCTAACATCAACGAATGACCGGCACAAGACAAAAAGTTTTAATGGAAGCACACGAGCACATGAAAATCTTACATATCGACGGTTTATTAAAATAATCACCTAAGTCTTTTTTTTTTTTTTTTTCAGATTTTCCAGGAAACACGAAAAACTGAACCATTTGTTGAATATATGATATTTACAAACAATTTTAATCAAAACACTTATAACAACAGATACCTGCTGACATGCAAATAACAAGGTCAATCAAACATAAAACATGAGAGAATTAAATGACTTGGGGAAATTTTCAAACATACCAAAATGACATAGGCAATTATTTTAATAGGGTGACGATATTTATCTTTTAAAGTGCATTTCATCAGCAAATGTCAACCAGAACGATGCCCATATGCAAAAGAAACATGTTAAATCTGCAAATATACAATGATCAGCCATAACATTATGACCTCTGGCAGCTGAAATAATCAGAGGGGGTAATCCCAGCTCCTGTCATGTAATGGTTCTACCTGTTCACTGAACACGGGTCATTCCACTGATTATCCCACTTACCTGGATGAGGAGTTTTGTTCATCCAAATGGGCTGCTTCAGGGAATGGTTGGAACAAATGCATGACAGGACTTTATGGAGCTGGGATTGTCCACCTCTGGAAATAATAGTGGTAATAATGTGGATTATCTCTTTACACTAGTCGCTTTTCCTTTAGGCTTATGCACAAAACTTTACTGATATTTCTAAATTTAGAAGAAAAAAAAACAGAAGTGCATAATGTTGGTTTTTCCATTAAATCACAAATGCAATGATTTGCTTATTTATTATCGTGAGATGACACGAGAAGTCATTCCATAAACATGACAACGAACGGAAATATTGTGTTGATTTATAGATAAATTCATTATTATTATATATTACCCTCTATCTTGTACTAAATTATAAAATTATTCAGTTTCCTGGTGTGTCCTCACAAACCGCACCATGTTTCCATTAAAACTCTTCTTCTCTTGTTGTAACATTCGTCCACATCTTTTTTTTTTTTATTCACGTGACTCTATTTGCGAAAAAAGGTCTTTCCATTAGAGTTTTGCATGATACACCAATTTCGCTACACCTCAAAAAAAAAAAAACACCTCTTGCCTTTTAATCAAAAAAAGAGAGTTTCGGCAAAATTGTCGTTTTTCCATTAGATACATTTTTATGCACAAGTTATTTTTGCGATATTTGAGGGTCAATGGAAAAGTGTCTATGGACACCTTTCACCAAGTTGGATATATGAAGCAGGAAGAGAACATTTAACTCTAGGTGTTGATGTGTTGGAAGCAGAGAAATGGGCAAAAGTAGGAATCTGAGAGACTTGACGAGTGTCAAATTGCACAAACCATAATACTTACTCGTTCAGAATATGTTGCATTTTTATTTCAATAAAGCTTTTTTAAATGAAACTGGTCTCCTTCATTGTACCGAAAACATATTAAAAACATACTGAACCAAAATTTCTCTGTACCGTTACACCCCTACAATTTACCCCGTTTTAAAATCTCTAAAATCCCGACTTTTGCCCATTTCACTGCTTCCAAAACATTAACTTAATGTTTTAAATCAGGGGTCTTGAACTCATTTTAGTTCAGAGGTCGAACCAGTAAAATAATCATCTATAAATAATATCAACTCCAAAGTTTTTCTATGTTTTGAGTGAAAAATGTAAAATTGTGTGAAGATAATGTTTACATCTACAAACTACCCTTAAAAAAATGTTAGTAACATGAACAACCAAAGGCAAAAACTACAATTTATTCAGAGAAAAAGTGTGATTTTAACCCTATTATTTGTCAGTTTATCATTTATACATGTACATTACAACGCACAGATCACAGTGGATCTACAAATACATAAAACATTTAGTAACAGGCAGAATATAGTTAAAATTAATTCAGGTTATTCACATTATTTGTCAATATAAATATATTTATGTAATTTTACTTTTTTTTTTTAACACTAAAACAAAGATAAACTAAACCAAACGTGTGTGTCTGTGTGAATAACCTGAATGAATTTAAACAATAATTCATTCCGGTTATTCACATTATTTGTTAAGATTTTTATGTAATTTTACCCTTGATTCTTAATATTCATTGGGCCACATGTTGGACACCTGTTTATTAAATGATAAACGACACTATTTCTGCTTCACTTGTCATTAGTCATAACATTATGGTTGATTGATGTAAAACATACGGTATATTTCCATCTTAAGTCAAAACATACACTGTATGTACCAACTATAAATGAAATCTACCAGAAACTGTCATGTTTCATTTATTGACATACATTGTTGATGTCTTACCTGTACAACGTATATATATTTAATATCTGTACTCTGGGTTTTTCATATAGGACTAACTTACATGCTCATGTATCCAGAGAATGTATACGTCTGATACAATAAATAATACATATCCATATACATAACATCATGTATAATAAATGGTAACAACGCTGCAGTTGCTGAGGCTGCCCATAATATTTGTACGTCACATATTGCATTGGTGTATGTTCAGTTTGTGGTACATTATTAACTGTAAGAACAAGAAAACTGTCCACAATAATAAATATAAACAAATCCACACCAGCATTCAGCACGACCGGGATGAAAAAAGTCAGACATAAGAGGTTTGCACAGTCTAAAGAACAGTCGGTGTGAAGTTAAACTAAAGTATTGGCTCGTACATTTGTGTAAATTTTAACATATTCATTATTTATTAGTTATTAATTGTTTATTTTATTATTTATTGGCTAATACGGATCTCGATATCTTGTTTCATTCTTTCTCTGAATGACAATAAACTTCCTTGAATCCTTGAAAATGAGTTTAGAGGATATTAATTAAGTGCATTTGTGTTTGTTTATTCTCCTATGATTGGTTTTATGGCAGTGTTTTTGGTTCTTAACCCCATTTTAATGTCACACATTTCTGGCGACCCCACAAATTCAGAACGAAGACTTTTTTTTTTTTGCTAAAATGAATTTGGTTTTGATCATGTAATGGTTTGCTCTACTATATTGCAAATAAACGTTAATTTTTCATGACATTTAGTCTATATAATGTCTATTGTTCTGGACGGAGGCAGAAACGCCAGGATCAGATTACTGTAGCTGTTCCGTGGTCCGGGTTTGTACAGTCAGTCCAGCTTGGATTTACAAGGATGACCGTGAAGATGAACAAACAATAATTTAATTTCATAATAATTTTAGGATTGATTTTCAGATTTTGTTGCTTGTTTTTAAAGCCTTGAACTGACCAGCTCCACAGTTTATCACGGAACTCATCCAAATGTATACCCCAGCGTGTGCTCTGAGGTCTGAGGACCAGCTCCAGCTCATGGAACCTAAGACCAGACTTAAAACCAGGGGGGCGGGGCTTTCTCTGTGGGCGGCCCCAGACTCTGGAACGCCCCACACAGTGCCTGCGGGGGAGTGTTTTAAGTCTGGTCTTAAGTCCCACTTTTATTCTTTGGCTTTTAACATCGTGTGAGTTGTGTGATCCTCTGTGTCTTTAATTTAATTATTGATTTTTATTGATTATAGTCCTTTTAACTATTTGATTTTATTGCTTTATTGAGGGCATTGCTGTAGTTTTACATACTTATTTATTGTTTTTATGATGTGCAGCACTTTGGAAACGGTCTTGTTGTTTAAATGTATAGAAATAAAGTGGATTGGATTAGAATAAATCAAACTGAATTATGAAAGAGCTGCAGCATCTGAAACCAACCAGTGAACATGTGACACAAACAGTTCCACAGTGCTTCAGTTTCAGCTTCAGTTTCTCATGTCTTTTATATATGTAATTATCTGTCTCAACTCACCATATATTTTTATTGATACATGTTTTTTTAAGTATTTCAAGAAATTCCAGGCGACCCCAAGGTTGAAAAACTCTGCTTTAAAGAGACGTGTTTAAAGACAAAGCTGACCATGTTTGGAAATGCAGTAAAATAAGATGAACTATAATGACTGTAAGTACAAATACAAAGTGTCACAAAGTCATCAAATTCTATTTCCTGTGGAATGAATAAGTATTACTGATCGTATATTCCACAGAGGTTAATGATTATCGTGTATGTGGCCACATTGATCCACAGTGAACTGTCCTGACCCTGTCCAGATCTTCTTAAATGGTCCTCTGAAGGCGTCGTCCGCCTCAGTTCCAGGCCACGGAGGTTTCGCTCTAATTGGGGACACAAGAAGAAAAACAGGAAAAACCTGTGGACAATCACCAAGCCCCAAATTGCTGTGCATTGGGTTCCACCGTCTCATGGGTGCACACACACCGGCTCAACCTCTGTTAAGCTGTTTTCCCTGTTGCCTAGCAACTGCAGATGATTGCCAATAATTCAGGCTTTGATATTCTGTTAGATGAAGTGTTTCTTAAGCGTTTGGTGCAGTTGTGGAGGAGACCTGTTCTCTACTTTTGGTGCCCAAACACACCCAAAGAACAACAAGCCTTGTCTCTTTTCCCTCTCGTCCCGTTTAGTGGCGGCGGTGCGGGTGAGCCCCTGCCACTCGCGTCAGCCCTCCATCATCTCTGACGCCTCAGCACTGGAGGGGGACCGGTCATCCACACCCAGCGACATCAACTCACCACGCCATAGGACTCACTCCCTCTGCAATGTAAGAGCTGCCCACCACCGCACCCTCCCAAGTAATCACCTTATTTGTAGTAACTGCACACTGCTGCTGCTGCTGCTGCTGCTGCTGCTGCTGAGGATGATGATGATGATGATGCTCGGGCTGCTGTCGCTTCTTTTCCACCATCGTTTCTGGCTGAACTCATGTCTGTTGTGCGCTCACTCTGCAGCTGAAAACCAATAGCGGCTGAATCAGTGCATGTTTGGCAGCATGTCGAGTGTCACTTCCCCTTTGCCTTGTGAACTTTATCAGTGTTGGTCTTCAGCTTCTCACTGACTTCTCTGTTCTGCCTCCCTTTTACCTTATCCTCGCCACCCCTCCCTCTCTGCCCCCCTCTTTTCTCTTTGTTTTCTCAGTCCCTAGAAGATCTGGAGGAGGCGAAGCGTAAGAAGAAGAAAGAGAAGATGGGCTTGGGCTCTCTTTCACGTGTTTTCGCCCGAGGAAAGCAACGCAAGTCCCTTGACCCTGGTTTGTTTGATGGTACTTCAACACCTGATTATTACATAGAAGAAGATGCAGACTGGTAAAGCACACATGTCAGAGCCAACCACCCGGAGAGCCTTTGTGGCAGTTATCGGAAAACAAAACAACATATGTGTCGATGCGTGGTGTATGCGAGCGTTTGATGTCCGATGAGCGTGTGCATGCATGCTAATGTGCGTGAGTGTCATCCATGGTCAGAGGCCATGTCAGAAGCCTGAGGCGCATCTTGCTTCGCTGAAGTGTGAAAAAAACCTTAACAAGCAAATTGCACCTGTAAGTATGTACAGTGGTGTAAATAGAGTGGACAGTGTGACACAGCGACCCCGTGGATATGTTCTGTTGTATCTGCCCTCCAAAACAGCTGTGGTCGGAATCTTTTAATTGTTCTTTATATTTGACTTTTTGTTTTCACTCAACTGGAAACTTGAAGGACTGCTGTACTTGTAAATAACAACAGTTGATGTGCACTTTGTGCTTGTAAATGTCTCCTTGTCCTGAATGCCTTTTGTTATTTTTGACATGTACTTCCCCTCCGCTCACTACCTTTTAACTTAAACTCCCTGTTGATCGTCTTGCTTGGTCCATCCCTTCCTCCACACTGCCATGATGAGAACAGTTTCCTGTAGGCAACATGCAGACTCCTCAAATCCACCTCCAATTTGGTCGTACAACAGCAACACATCCCTCAACAGCCAAGAAAACTATGCAGAGGCACTCCTTGATGTTTGCCCAAATGACACTTCAAAGATGTTGCTAAGCGAGGAATGAACTTTCTCTGCAGAACAGTTCTTTCCACAGCAACATGAAGCCGAACAGGAAATGTAAGAAATGTGTTTTCTATCTGTTCAGATAGAAGGTACATGACCGAGATACATGTGTGAATTGCATGCACATAATCCCAGTCCCTAAATGCATGGTGAACAAAACCCTAATAACAGAGATGTTTTTTCTGGGTATGTTGTTGAGAAGAAAAAAAAAAGAGAGGTCAGTTACTGATTTCATGTTTATTCATGATTTCCTCCACTTCAGATGAAGTGATTACATTTGCGGACTTGACCCTCTGTTATTTACGAAGTGTTATGATTAATACTCGAAAGCTTAACATCGGAAACTAAACATAGAACATTTTAATCCACACCTACAAGGCTCTGCGTGCAAAATTACATCACATTTGAAAAATTAAAGGTCAGTGAAGGCGACAGTCACAAAGAAACCCTGGCGTTACACAGAATCATTAAATATTTTTCTGCTTATTCATGAGGAACACGGTGCCACGGTGCCTTTTTTCCTGCACAACCTCACAATGGCTCCTGGCTATTATCCTTAATAATACATTAAAAGACTTTAAGCATTATAATTATTCTGGGGGAAAATCATCTTCAAAAAAGAACTCTGTAATGACAAAATAAATTATAGAACAAACACTCTAAAAGTAGATATTAGTGCTGGAATGTAGACCCTGGACCCAGTTACTGTGCTAGTTTAGGTACTTGTACTTTGTGCTACTATTTTATGCTACTTTATACTTTTATTCCACTCTGTCTCTGAGGAAAAAGAACTTTTTTCTTCACTATATTTGTCTGACAGATTTAGTTGTTCTTCAGAAGACACTTTTCATCCCCTTCCTGTCAAGTCCTGTTGGCAACAAACTAGAGCTAGTGTCCATTTACAGCCGAAAATTCTCCACCTTAACTTGATTAAATGCTTCAAAAACATTCTTTTATGAGCAGGAAAGTGCATTGGTGCATAGTTAAAAACAGGAAAAGGTGACATTTTGGGGGGTTTTGGGTCATAATAGGACGGTGATGCTACACACAGATAATGATCATCAGGAAAATAACACTTTTACAGTCAGTGCTCCTTTCTGAATTATTCATCATTTACACATATGATGTTTGTCGGCTGAAAAAGTCATTCGACAAGTCAAGAAAGTTGCAGTTTGTGGTAAAACTTTGGAACAATCAGGGTCTGATTCACTAAGATGGCAAATAACAGGCTTGATCACACAAAAACATGCACTCGCCATTGATTTGTGTGTCACAGATGAACTAAGATTAGACTAAGCCAAATGACAACAGGTGCAAAGTCTTGGAGATCGCTCTATTTAAATTAGGTTAAATGGGGAATTTGCACATGTTACTGGTTGTTGTCACGGAGACGGTACACTGGGATACACCAGCACTAACGGCACCAGCAAATGGAACGATCCAGACGCAAAGAAAAGTAACGTCGTAGAAGGTGCACGACTTCTCCTTGTGAATGGTACCAAATCATCCCCTAGTCAATGCGATAACACACCAATTAAAAACGGCGTGTTATTTTTACGCATTATAAGCTTTCTGCGTGTTTGTTCACACCAATCAAATAACTCGCAATTAGCAGGTAGCAGTTAGGTTTAGGTTTAGGAGCTATGGATACATAAACCAGAGATCTTGGTGTGCAATGACATGCGATCAAATGGCATCGAATAAGATGTGAAAGAATGAAAACACGTAAGCAGAGCACGCCAAATGCCATAAGTAGTGTTTCATACAATGCGATTTCCTGAGATCAGTCTTCCCAAGTTCATGTCGAAGTTCTAAACTGGTATTTCTGGGTAGGACATACGTCTATATTACTTTTTCTGCTGTTTTTCTGAAAATGTTGCTGTTAGTAGAACAGATTGGTTCTCTGCATTGTCATTGGTTGGGCCTATGCCCCGCCCCCTCACCACAACAACTGCAGCCACCTTTGCATGAAGCTGTGCCAGTTAAAACCTGATAAATATGACGCAAAGTCAGCCAGCCAAATCAGTTTCAGGTTTGGTCAATCACATATTTGTCACTAAATCACTAAATAAATATTTGCGTCTGTTCCTCCTAATAATTTTACGTGTTCTGGCAGAAATGTCCATATTGCATATTCATCCAGACAAACACGCTAAATGAGTTGTAGGAGATATTTTGCGCATTTGAGAGACACATCCCTGAGTGCATCCTGTGAGTAGATCAGCTTTAACATGTTTCTGTTTGCACATGTTTTAGACACACAAACCTTTAGTAAATCAGGCCTGATTTAGCAAAAATGTGTAAATATAAAAACTACACAAGAAGTTTCACTGTCTGTCCAGACTTTGAAGATGTTTCTGCAGCTTCAACATCATCAGACTGTCGTGCTTTTCACCTCCTTTAATACTTACGCACTTTGTTCTCAAAAGTTAAGGTAAAATGGGCCAAAGCAGCATCCGTCCGGACACGAGATCCAGTCCGTTCAGCGACATGTTTTTACCACAAACCATGACTTCTTGGTTCATAAAAGTAATTTGACAAACATGATATATTCAAACAAACTCAACGTTAATAACCCAAACACGTCTATTTCTATAAAATAACTGCTGGACTTGGAGCTTCCCTGCTTTTTGCCTCAGACGTTCAGAGGCTCCATCACTTTTGCAGATGCATATGTTTGATTACATTAGTTTATTTGATGATAGAATTATTTCAGACACATCTACATGGTCAGCTGATTATATATAACAGAATACCCTGAAAAACGCCTACAGCAATATTAAAATAAATGGCCTGATCTTGCAGAGTAAAGATTAAGTTCCTCTGGAAACCAAAAGCAGTGGCTTTCTTTAGTTTTCACAGCAGTAAAATGATCCATTTTCATACAAATCTGGACTTTAAAAGAACCAAATCAAACTGGAGGTTCTTCAAAATCAAAGCCGACTGATGGCACCTGGTAGAAAATTATAGAAAGAACAGAGTAAGTTCAGGAGCCTTTGAGAGTTCAACATCTACAGAAGCAACAGATGCATTAAAGCAGCAGTAAACTGAACCTAAAAACCTCCGATTTAATGGTACATCACAAATATTGACCTAAATTAGCAATTCTCCCTTTTGCGACAAAATAAGTAAGTGTGAGTGTTTTAAGTTGCGACTAAATCTGCAGTCTTCCACAGAGCATCATCTGATGTGTGAACACGGGTCATTTTATCAGGTGACCGGTCACTCTAACTAATTTTGTTGCAAAGAATAATTGATAATTTAATATTAAAAAAAACAGCAAAAATAAACAATCTGCTTTCATACTTTACATGTTGTTCATTTTACTTGTACATTTTAACTTGAGTGAGGATAAAGAGGCATTACTGCAGATTAAACATGTAAAGCAGTGAAATCAATCCAAAAACACTGACAATAGTCGCTTTTCCATCGGGCTTATGTGCAAAACTTTACCGTTATTTACTTAGTGCTGAAAAAACAGAAGTGCATAATGTTGGTTTTTCCATAAAATCACAAATGCAATGATTTATTTATTATCATGAGATGACACGAGAAGTCATTGCATAAACATGGTGACGAACGTAAATATGGTGTTGATTTACAGATATATTCATTATTATTATTATAGTTTACCCCTCTAATCCAGACTAAATTAAAAAATGATTAGTTTCCTGGTGTGTCCACATATACCGCACCATGTTTCTGTTAAAACTCTTCTTCTTTGCTTGTTGTAACATCCATCAACATATTTTCTAAATAATTTTTTATTTACGTGATTCTAGTTGCAGTTTTGCATGATTGTGCTACACTTGAAAAACCACCTTTTGCCAGTGCAGAAACAAGAGTTTTGGTGAAATTGAGTTGCAAGTTACATTTGCGCAAATTGAGGATCAATGGAAAAGCGACTACTGCCTACCTATAACTTTATACATTAATTACATTTTACAGATAATACTCATGCATTTTTACTTAAATCAGGCTTTTACTTGGACTGAGTACTTACTTTTCCACCGCTCATAGATACTAAATTGATATTGCAGCCTCCGAAATTAGGTGTTTTACCAGACCTCAATTTAGAGGTCAGAGCATGGAGCAGACATTAAATGAGCTTCCGTAACAATAACAAGTGCCAAAAGCGTAGGTTAAAAATCAGATTGAAGCAGGCTAATCAAACTGAGGCGAATGCATACCTTCTCTCATGACCCGGTGAACTCAAGGCAAAAAAAAAAAAAGATGCAGATTTGAGACTATTGCTGGAAAAAAAAAAAAAAGCAATTAAGTCAGTGCCAAAGGTTAATAACATTTCTTCAACCAAAAGAATGACTACACACATTGGATTATTTTCATCCTTTCATTGGATTGAGCAGGAGTCTGCACCGCCGCACACAGGAAATCCTTTCTCACCCCCGATATTAAACTAACACTGGGTATTTGTCGATCTCACCTGAAACATTATAAAGTCACAGATTACATCGGGGCTGTATTTAACCTGCGTGCTCGCCAAATGAGCGTCCATGTAAGCAGCGAGGGGATTATCATTTAACTCTTAGCTCAACCTACATTTGGGCTCACTGTTATTGGATTTAGAGGTAAAAAGAAAAAAAAAGGGGAAAAAAAAAAAACACCAAAAGATAAGTCATCCTGTACCGCACTGTATGTATAAGAACAGCTCAAGCAGTTTATTTTATTAAAACTATAAATGAAATGTATGAAAATGTAGGTTTTTTTGTTTTGTTTTTTTCATTTATCCGAACCTTTATGCCTCCTCTGCTGATGGTGAAAAACATATCAAATGGGAAAAAATGGTGTCATATTATGTTTTGAGCCAAGGTATCTGTTTTTTTTTCTTTTTTTAATTATTATTTTCCACAGATATTTTACTTTTTTGTAAATGGGACAACATTACAGAAAAAATAATATTATTATAATTAAAGAGTTTTATTTAAAGTTTAAGATGTAGGCCTCAGTGGAAGACTTCTATCATGAGGTCCTGAGATGTTTAGAAGTGAACAGTAGTGAACTTTTAAAGGCATGGCAACAAAATTACGCTCAAAAGAACTAAATGAGATTATTTTAAAATAAAAATAAATAACATTGAATTTCCACGTGGCTGTCCTCTCTTTCCCTGTGTTGGTGTTTGTGTGTGTTTGTGTTCATTTGTTGTGTATGGCTCTAATCCCAACTTGCCCCTTTACGCTGGAGGGTGCTGCCATTTTTAACATATTTGTTAGTTTCCCTCAGCACTGGGAGTCCATCTGTGAGAGGACTGCATCCCAAAAGCTTCCAAATGGCCTCCTTTCCTCTCCTTCTTCCTCTAATTTTAACTCCTTGTTCACACTGAAAGAAAATAATAACAATATTCTGTCATATTGGAATCAAAACTGAGAATTACACACAGTAGAAAGGAAAGGAAGCCATGTCGGATTGTTGGAACAGAACTCATATGTGTCAATAATGTTTTGCCTTGATTCGACCCCTGACCTCTAACACCGACCCCTCCTGTCTGACCTCCATCGGACTCTGGAGCACAGAGCAGCGACCCAAGAAGAAAATCAATCCCAATAAACGGACAGCGTTTCCAGCTGGGTTGCACACTGTGTTTGCAGATGCCTTCTGAGTCTAAAAGCATCATTTTTGGAATTTAGCACTTCTTCAAGTTCGTGTTAAGTCTAATTCAGCAAAAATCTGAAAACCATCTCAGTGGTTGTGCTGAAGCATGAACGGGCCTCGTGCAAGGACGTTTCTGTATTTATGTCTGAACTTCAACCTTCTTTTTTAGTGCAAGCTGGGAAACATTCACCCCAGAAAACCTGAAATGACTCCATGAAAGATGAACATCCTTCATGTCAAACACAAGGTCAACAGATTATCATCAAATATGTGGAGTTTTTGAATTCCAAACTGCACCAAAGTAATAAAATATACAACTATGAAGTGGAAAAACTTGACACAGTTGTTGCTATAGTGATACTTGCAGGAGGCCCAGTGCATCCACTAATTTGGTTTATTTATTTATTCAAGTATATTTACTATTAACTGGAGTACAAATATGTTTGCTAATATTTGTGATTTACATTTCTATCCATCTATCTATCTATCTATCTATCTATCTATCTATCTATCTATCTATCTATCTATCTATCTATCTATCTAT
>JAQQZY010000027.1:3519510-3535200 GCA_030068375.1 Ostorhinchus rueppellii | reverse complement strand
TGGATTGTGGGAGGAGCCAGAGTACCCGGAGAAAACCCACGCAGACACGGGGAGAACATGCAAACTCCACACAGAAAAATCCCACCAGTGACTGGTGATGGAATCGAACCCAGGACCTTCTTGCTGTGAGGCACGAGTGCTAACCACTGCACCACCCTCTAATCTGATATACGAATAAATATAACTCGAAACAATCATATTTATTGGTTTGCTTCTTTAACATGTTATCAAGTATTTTCTTACCTGTGAATGAGCCATAAGAAAGAGTTAGAGAAGGTTAAGCATATTGATGCTGCGCAGCGCTCCTGAACTGGACCTTCAGAAAAAGCGTTGCTTGTCTGGAGGCGTGGCTTCAGGGGGGGAGGGGGGTCTGAAGAAAGGGGCTGGGCTTTTTCAATTGTCAAAACGTAGCATGTTCCAGCCGTTTTTCTAACATCTCCGACCCCACCAATAACCGCGATGTCCGCCTCCTCCAATGCACACTGTTGGGCTGAATCCGTGTCCTCCGGGTCTCCATGTTTAGCTGTTAGCTAACCTGCTAGCTCAGCCCGAAAACAACTAGCCACATGCAGCTATCTCACTGGGTTCGCTATCCATGTTTTTCACAGTTGGACTTCAACACGAAGTACAACTAAAACACAGCTTCTCTCACCATTATAGTCACTTTTAGTGATCTGTATGACCACTTACATGCAGTAAAACTGGTGTTCTTTTTTCCAGGGAATATACTGTGTGATTGCCATGCTCGCGCATGTTCGTCTTCTCCACGTTTTTCTTTTCTTTCCTCCACTTCCTACTTCCTGTTACCCTTGACCTACATTCTCCTGGCTCAAGCCACACATAATGTAAAACATACATGTTCATTACTTCTTAAAACATAAATCATTTGCACAGTCTTTCTATATTATTATTAATATTATTTTTAATTAAGTATTTTAGCAAACACTTCACATTCAACATCCTGTAAATAATACAACGCATTAACTCAACAAATTCCATACCTTTTCACAAAGACATGAACTGTTTTAATACAGCCACACTGAAATGGTTTTAATTTTTATCTCTATGTATTCTACTTATGTACTTATTGTATTTATGCTATTTATCATTTTTAGTTTTTAACACACCCATCACCTAATTTCCATCTGGCTAAACATATTATTCTGACTGGGGTGAAGGGTGCAACTGTCGTCATTTTCCATTGTTTACAACGTGCTGATTTTAGTAGCTGCGTCAAACTTAAAAAAAAAAAAAAAAAAAAAAAAATCACACAAATTAAGAATTTATTAATTCTGACATAATATAAATTGTGAAAAAAATATGACCTTTTATTTAGTGAAGTTTAAAGTGTGTTTTAAGTTGCTCCTGGATACCAGAAGGGTTAGAGGGGTTTAAGTAGTGAATCTTATTTTGAGACTGGATTTACTTTATTTATTTATATATTTTTTCACAAAATGGTAACTTTTATCTACAGTGACAAAAACCAAGGCCTGTTATATGATCATAAAAACACAATAAACATATCAAACCATCGGAGCTGCACAGTTGACAGACTTTAAATTCATTACTATTGATTCTGAGGCTTAAATCGATATAAATAACAGCCGTTTGGGCGGAGTGTATTGGGTCACATATGTAACGGCAACCCTGCACATTGACCATAAAACACTGACTGTACTGTTGTCGATATTGCGATCATTAAGCCTTTAAGCAACGCAGTTCAAACCGGTGGTGCGGAAACACCATGCATCATGTCACACACTATTACCCAGTTAAATGAAGCACACTATCGATCCTGCTCTTTCACCTCCAAAAATCTAATCAAGGACAATAACTGTTAATGTAGACTGCAGAACATCTTTGGAATGATTTATTACTTTTCTCTGAAAATATCCAAATGTATTCTTGCCTCATGTTGTTAACAGTACTGTACACAAGTTTTAGGCCACCAGTAGAAGTTATAATGAACACATGTATGCAGTGTTCAGTGTCTGTACTAAAAATAAGAAACCTATACAGAAGTATTCCAATGGAAAGAATGAGAATAGTTTCTGTTCATTTGTTCTGCTTTTGAATCAGTCATGATTATACAGTAAAAAAAATAAATAAATAAAAACAAACAAAACATGACAAAGTAGAACAGAGGCTGGGTTGGATGTTTGAACCATGTTACGTTTCACTATTTTCGGTTTGTTGTAGTTCTGCAGCACAAAAGAGTCCACGGGTTTCTTTCGACACAAAGGGTTTTATTTTTTGACTCAAGTTGGCAAAATCCAGGGAACCTGCTCTTCTTCTCCTTCACTGTGTCTCTGGTGCGATGCTACTGTTCCTCGAGCCAGCTGTTAGTTTGATCAATCTAAATATCGATAGTATCCATACCACGTCGGTATCTGTATCGGGTCGATACTAGCGTGAGGAGGGTCGATACTAGCGTCAATACTTTAGTTTCAGTTTCTCTCTTGTAGACATTGCTGTGGATCAATCAAAGAGGCGACAGCAATGTCACCAGACCTGCCGCTTCTGTCTTTCTGCAGAGCAGAGACTGAGACACAAAGCAGAAGAACAGCATGAAGGAGGAGCGCCATGTGGTGATATTTTCAGGTCAAAAATGAGACAAAAGCAAGCTGAAAAAAATAGTAAAAAGGCTATAAGGTACAGATGATGTCGATTTAATTTTTGTGTTGCACTTTCTTAACACTACCTGAAATTTTTTTTTTTTTTTTCCAGTGATCATTTTGTACACTGTTAATTTAAGAAAAAAAATTCCAGACATGACAATGTAAGGGGAAAAACTGTATGGTTTTTTTTTTTTTTTTTTTTACTGTTCTATCGTTTCTGGAAAAAAAACTTATTTTGATATAGTATTTTGTATTTACTTATAAACTTTGACCAAATTCTGTCCTGGGTTTTAACTATTTAATAATAAAACAAAGAAGAAACATGACAAAACACTTAAAGGTCATGAAAATTCAATTATGCATCCACCTTAATTATTGAAACGTATCAGTATCGATATCAGCGACACTGGCGCAGTATTTATCTAGTATTGGATCAATACCAAAATATGCAGTATGACACACCAGCAGTTACTGTGAGGTCACATTCACAACACCTCAGGGAATACAGTGAGGTGTTCAAAAACATTCAGTAAATTACAGCGAACATTGAACATTAAAAACCACAAAAACACAACACGTGTGCAGTGCCTATTAATGCACAAATGACTGAAAAATATTTTGCAGAAATGTCTCGTGTCGAACAGGTAGCACCGAAAAAGCTTCAAACTGAAGACCTCTGAACTGAAAATGTACCGATGTGACATTTTTCTGTACAGTTACATCCCAAGTCATTACAATTACTGATTTTTGCCTGATCTTTTGTGTACTTTTGAAACTGTGTCCATGTTATGGTTTGGGAAAATATATGCACTGTCAGGACTGACTACTCAATGTAATCTAGCACTGAAGCTTAGCCGGAAAGGTGCACAGTGTCATATATTACTACTTAGCAGCGATTATATTTTGACAAATCAAGAATATCCAAAACATGGAGAATCACAACAAGGGAGCCATTGTTCAATCTACGGTTCTCACTCATGGTGCTATAACAAAAGAAACACAAAAGGCCAATAAACATTGCCATACACATTTTAAATTAAAACTAATGCTAACACAAGAACCCTGCTGCATTTCTGCACGTAAAAAGTAACACATTTCCAACATTATGCCCACTACCCACAAGGCATTGCGGCAGACATGCCACAATATAAAGTACGTTCATTACAAAGCTGCTAAAAACAATAAAGCCAAAGGTGGTCTGGTCGTACATAATACTTCATGTTGCATAAGACAGTAGAGTGTCCTATGCAACTTCTGGATCAGCTGTGAAAATACTCCTCTTAACCAAACAAATGCACTGCAGTGATAGACAGGCGAATGCAGGGCCATTTCTGCCAGAGATAACAATGCAAAAATACACCACACTGCAGGGATTGTCATCCTCCGTTTTCATCTGCAAACTGAAATAGATCCACTGAATAGATCACCAGGAGTTTGCCTCCAGCAAATCTGAAAACTGATGAAAGTGGCAGAGGTATGAAGGTAGGTGTGGGAAATAAAGATAAAATTGCAGCAGTTAGGCTACAATAGATACAAAGGAAATGAAATTGTCATTCCAGCTCAGTCCTTTGGTTTTTCCTGCCCATTTTTTTCAGTGTTCTCGCCTTTTTTTTTTTTGTTCTATCTGGGTCTCGCAGCGTCGGAAAAACTCAAAGAGACTTGCATATCCTCTTATAGAGTTAGCAGAGAACAACAGATGAGGAGGAGAGGCTACGGCAGCAGCCATCAGGCCTTTATCTGTCTGGAGAGAAGGAACTCTAGAGGGAAGTAAGATCACCACTGATGAAAAATGTCTGGAAGAATGTACGCAGCAAACCTAATGGGATAAGGTGCAGTACGTCAGGCTAAATTCAAGATAAAAGGAGCTCATTTCATGGAAATTGTTCACAGCACACATGAAATCTTAGAGAAATGTTGAGAAATATGGAGAGTGATGAGCCAATATCTACGTCTGATGCTAGAAGGACATTTACTACAAGATCAGAACTGAGCTCTGAATGTTTAACCCTTAAACACCCATGGCTACTTTAGTGGCACTTCCCAAATCATTTTTCTCTATATTTAGCATTTCTGGAGTGATTTGTCAACATTTATTTTTACATTATCCTCTGTGGTTTGTATTTTTTCATTGAAAATCATCTGTTTAATTCACTGATCATGTAGATGTTCATTAAAGCTCAGATTAAAGGTGAAGGTTATTGCATCAGAAACAGAAAACCCATCCCACCTTATGGTCCTGCTGAAGGTTGTTGGGTTTCTGGAAGAATAGTTTTAAGATTATTCTGCACGTCTAAATACGGATATAATTTTACTTCTTTGTATTTTATGCATTTTCTGATGTACAGCATCCCTGGGTGTCCTGAAACGCACTTTATTATTATCATTATTATTATCATCATCATCATTATTATTATTCGTATTACTACTGATCTAATTATCTGTCGGCATTATTAGCTTTCAGTGTGTATATTTATGCTGTTTAAAATAACATGCCATTAGTGTGATTTAGTGGTGAGGTGTAGAGTCAGTGATTAGCACAATTAGCGGCTAGCACATTGACACACTATCAAATGGTGTTAAATCAGACGTGGAAAGATGAAAATGCATACTGTTGGACACCAAATGCAGTAAGCTGACATGACATACGATAGATAGATGATAGATAGATATCCCCATCCAACCTGTGGCATGATCAGAATGTGCATAGCTGTAAATAGTATAAACATCAATTTTAAAAAATTTGTCGTTATTTTTGATTTTGCACTTTCTTTTGCTTTTGTAAATCTAGAATTTCCCTTTGTGGATTAATGCAGGCATATTTTATCTCATATATGCAGTTAAATGACTGGTCTGGCCCACTTTAGGTCATATTGTGCTAAATGTGGCCCCTGAAAGAACAACTTTAGATCAGCAGATGCTTTTGGTCGTTGGTGGATGTTTGAGTGTTTCTGGGTCACACAGACCCTGCTCATGTCTCCATAGGATATACTTTAGACTTTTAGATTGGAGCCTGGTTCTGTTTGCTATAATTATTCATCCTGTCCATAGTCACTGTTGAAAGATGCTTTTAACAGATAAGAGGACCAACCCCAGCGCCATTCACTACAAAACCCAGTGAGTTATTCCAGGGTTCTGAGCCAATACGCTGATTTAGCAATTCAGATTAGGCAAATATTTGAAGTTAAGCTAAAATTCCTTCATTGTGTCACTTTTCTTCCTCTGCAGCTCAACAGGGCAGCACTTCTAAGGAAACAAAATGGGACATTGATGCTAAAATAACATAATAATTATATTCTTTCAACACAGAACTGCAGTGTCTTTGGTTCCTCCTGGTCCAGAGGAGTTTCGTTGTGTTAATGCACTTTGTTTTAGTTTCCTGTGTCCTGTTCAGTGTCAAACCAAGGCACAAACATCTTTAAAACATACAGTGCGCTTACAAATACTAAAGTCTGACCACTTTAAACAGAAGTTAGTGATGTATTAAAAGAAGTTAGTGATGTATTTCTAGTGGTGCAGAAGATGTCAAAACAGATGTCATGTTCGGTCCATAACTCTGTCATAGACGAGGGAGAAACCAGACAATTGTAGTTATACATGCATCTCAGTCTGCGATTCAGTACATTTTTATCACACATTATACTTTATTACATCGGTGTCATATAGTGACTGACAAAAGACTTTTAAGAAATGTAAAACTGTAATTAATGATAATGTGTATGAAGCTGTAATGCAATATTAGTGTTTAATAATGTCCAACAAATACTAAATAAGTGTTCTATTAACTGATTTTACCAAATAAAATAGGTTTAATTCAATAAAAATAATTCATAATAAGGAAGGTCTTTATCATAAAACTGACTGACTCATTGTATATTAACTTAATCATATGCAACTTCATTTATCTTATTTAATTTAAAAATTTCAGCGAAGTGTACAACTAAATGAAGTTGAATTAAAAAAAGAAAAAGGTAAAATCGAGCAAACAGCAGTAGTATTAAAGTAAATAAAAGTTTATTTTCTCAGTGTAAAATAGTGACTATGCACCCAGTATTCTGTTTTCGTGTATTAATCACATGCTTATATTTCTTAAAAGTTTTTTTTCAAAGACATATGGATGTAACTGTCATCTAATATTTGTACTAGAGTTTAATATACAACCATTTTTTTTCGTGGAAGACATTTATTCTATTCAGATATGACCTTTTTTTAGAAATATTTTTATGTACATTTTCACAAGACACACACACACACCTGCTCAGACATGACCATAAATAAATAAATAAATAAATAAATGGGTGGAGTGTGAGCATACAGAGACAGTAAATATAAAACAACAATAAAAGTTAAATAAAAAACAAAAAAATATACAACAAATTCTAATAAATAAAGTGTTCTATTAGCCATTTTTATCAGATAAAATCATTTTAATTCAAGACAAATGTTTGTTTTGCATCACTTTTTTTGTATATTAATCTTTAGTGATGCAATGTCATTTATCTTATTTATTTAATTTTTGTTCCATTAAGTCTACAATTAAACAAAGCTGAATTTAATAAACCCATTTAACAGCAGCGGTGATTTTAAAAACCATCACAGTTTATTACATCCATGTCAAATAGTGACTGAAGATAAGCTTTAAAGAAATGCAAGACAGTAATTAATACATGAAAACAAACACTGGATCCATAAAAACATGTGGATGTAACTGTAATTCAATATTTGTACTAGTGTTTAATAATATACAACAAATATTAATAAATAAAGTGGTTTATTAACTGTTTTTACCACACAAAATCAGTTTAAATAAAAACAAAAAAGTTTTGTTCAGCATCACTTTTTTGTGTGTTAATCTTTACTTATGCAACTTCATTTATTGTCACATTTCATTTAAGTTTTTTTTTCTTCTGTCCCATGTACATTTGGACAAAGCTGAAGTTAATAAACCCAGTAAACAGCAGCAAGGATTTTAAAGTAAAACATAGTTCATTACATCCATGTCAAAGGGACTGAAAATAAACTACAATAAAAATTAATAATAAAGAAAGTGGTTCAGTAAGTGTTTTTACCAGATAAAATCACTGTAATTTATAAAAAAGAAAAAAAAAGTGTACATTCATCATTGTATATTGTCTTTACTTACGGAATTTCATTTATCTTCGCATTTAATTTTTTTTTTCTGTCGAGTGCACAATTAAATTAAGTTAAATTTAATAAACCTGACTATCACAGTTTGTTACATTCATGTCAAATAGTAACAATGTAAGACAGTAATACATGAAAACAAACACTGGATGCATAAAAACACATGGATGCAACTGTAACCTAATATTACTGTTTAATAACACCCAACAACTACTAATAACATGTTCTATTAACCATTTTCACCAGATAAAATCACTTTAATTCAATAAAATGGCTTATTTTGCAGCACTTTTTTGTTTTTTAATCTTTACTGAAGTAACGTCATTCATCTTCACATTTCATTTAAATTTTTTCCCATCAAGTGTACAATTAAACCAAGTTGAATTTAATAAACCCAGTAAATAGCAGCAGCAATTTTAAAGACAAACTGCTTTAATTCATGTGTAATGCACGCAGAGCTCCTTCCATTTTTCACAAATTCTCACGTTGCTTAAAACGAACTTGCTGATTGTTTTTCCGACACAGACACAAAGAAGAATACAAAGAAACCTAATAGTCTCACAAGGCCTGTTGCTTTTCTAAACCGTATTTTCCGGAGGGGTTTGCATCAAAGCGTTCAATAGCCACATAATGGATAACAGTTCTGTATCCAGCAGGGGAATAGCGCTTTTTGTGCTCATGCAGGGGAAACTAATTCTTTGGTGCTTAACTAGAAGGCAGGCATGTGGTTTTTAGTGTATGCACCATTAAGCGCAGTTTAAAAATGATGCACTTCTTAAACATCTGGCGAATGGAACAGATGGAAGAGATGAGCAAGGAAATTAATGGAATTCTATGTTCAAGAACACACCAGATCATTAACAACATCATTAGCATCAGGAAAATAAAGCTATTTTGAGCAACGTGGGCTTTAATTAGCCTCCGTCACAAACATACACATAAATAAATGAGTCAAAGCGTCTTTTGTTTGTTGTTGCTTTTTTTATATTACTATAAGAGGCTCGGATGTAAGGAGTTTAATACATTTGGCCCCGTTTACGTTCTATTTATTTCACAGCATCACATCCACCTGATTCATTTGAAGCACATGAGCCCCAGCCTGGTTTAAAGCTGTACAACACTGCCCCCTAATGACAACAATATAACACCACAGTATGGGGCTATTGCTCATTTTAATGCCTGTAAACAAACTGTCTCATGTTGTTTACAGCACTCACGTTTAATTTAATCACACTGTGAAATGAATGCAAATCAATCAAGGCGCCGTGGTGAGAAACAATCCATGGATTCAGTTCAAAGAAGAGGAAAACCGAGCACAGAGCCTGCCAGCTGGTTCAAGACATGACCTAATGGTAACAGGGTTTTGGGGTTATTTAGTGTTTATTCCACAACGGAGGCGGTGTGATCACTCATGTGTCTGTTCAGTGTCAGTGGAATCACACAAAAATACTACACTGATTTTCAGGAATACGAGGGAGACGCAGTTCAGACCAAAAACACTAGAGACTGGGTCGTTTTTCTGCTTATTCCTATGTAAAGTCGCAGAAAAAAATATATTAGACCATCAAAAATAAAAATTTTTTTTTAAAAAAGCAATGGTTATGCAATCCAGTCCTAACTCCTGCATGTATCATGTGACTAAAACAGACAGAAAAGAAACTATGGAATGTGTAAAAACACTGTTTTTGTCAGTACAATGACACGGATACTGATGTAAGAACTGAAGTCATTTTAGTTTTTATCAAGAAAACATGTTCAATGGATAGATATCAGCTCTGAAATTAAACTAAAAGGCAATAAACTGTACACTAACCAAGGAAAACTAACACCAAGGGTCCTGTAGGCCAACGGGATATCTGAAGACATGAATTGACCCCAGTGAAGATAAAGCGGGTATAGAAAATGAATGAATGAATGAATGAATGAATGAATGAATGAATGAATGTTGTAAAGTCAGTCAAGGTCAAAGGTCATGGCACCAAATGAAAGCCTACATGTGACTTCCTGTCTACTACCAATAGTAATTATATCAATATCTTCAACTGTTTTGAAGTTACAGCACTTGAACATTTGGCCCTTTATAAACCAATGGAGACTTTGAAAATTTTAAAAATTCATAAAAATTGAAAAATCTATCTTTGTCAGTTCTTTGTATAAACTTGCTAGACCTTGACCTGCGGAACCTCTGCTATGAATTTCAATTGATTCTGGGAGACTGTTTTAAAGAGGAAGTTTCTCGATATCTGAGCATAGATGACCATGGGTTTGAACTTTTAAGGTCAGTCGAGGTCAAAGGTCATGGGACCAAATGAAAGCCCATGTGACTTCCTATCTATTGCAAATAGGAGCACGTTGACACTTGTTCCTTTATAAACCAATGAGGATTTTGAAAATTTAAAAAAATAATAAAATAAACCTCCCTATTTCTGAATTCTTTGGCCAAACTTGGTCATCCTAACCTCAAAGATGTCCTACAACAAATAGTTTTTGGCAAAGAAGATTCTTGAAAATTTGTTTATAGACGAACAGATGGACGCCAACTGATACCAAGAGTCCATCTGATCCTTCAGGCCATCGGACTAAAACTGAACAACCTGTGACGTTATTATAAACATATATATTCAAAAACTGTGGAAATGAAGAGTCAAAGTATGAAATTACTGAATAAATCAGCTGATAAATAGGGATCAAATCTATTGGTCGTATTAATTTCAAATTTTATATGCATCTTCCTGTTTGTTCACAGTTTTGAGATCTTTAGGTTTTTTAATTATTAAAAATGTGCCTTTACTTATAATGGTCCATATTTTGATTGTTTATAACATGTAAATTAACACATTAATACAGTTAATATTGAGCACTATAGGAAGTTTTATATGGACTTTCATTTCCATGACCTTTGACCTTGAAGGGTCAAACTCAAGGTCACCAATGTCTACATTTTAACAATCTTCTCCGAAAACTACTGGTCGGATTCATATAAACTTTATGCATCTTCCTTGGGAAAAGGTCTGCTAAGTTTGTTCATGGTTTTCAGAAATCTTGATTTTTGCATTTCTAAAGAATTTTGAAATATTTAAAAAGTATCTCAACTTATAATGGCCCATGTTTTGATGATTCATGGTTACAGATAAACATTTTCTTCTCTGAAACTACTGGTCGGATTCATTTACATTTTTTTTTTAATGCATCTTCTTTGGGAAAATGTCTACAAAGTTGGTTCATTGTTTTGAGATATTTAGATTTTTTTTTAATTTGGAAGGAATATTTTAAATATTAAAAATGTGCCTTTGCTTATAAAAGTCCATGTTCTGATGGTTTATAATATGAAAATAGTTACAGATATTAATATAGTTCCTACTGATCACTGATAGAAGTCATATCTGGACTCCGGTTGAATTGGTGGAGTTCTCCTCCAGTGAAAGTCCCGCCCACTTCTATTGGCAGATGAAACTCCTGCATCAAAACCACAGAACTAACATAGAACAGAACCTGACAACCTCTCAAATTCAACTTTGTTCTGATTCTTGTTAGAACATAGATGCAGACACAGGGACATTGGTTCTATTTTTAGATTATTAGCTATTTAAGTTTCCAACATTTGTTTCTGGATGCGTTTTATCCTGACTTCCAAACTGATGCTCCCAGGACAGGAGCTTCAATAAAACATGCAAAATGAAAACATAACCTCAGGCTTGTTATGATGGGAGCAATCCAGTGGGTTTTTTTCTCCTCTCTTCGTAGGAGATTTCAGCATTCCTCTAAAAACCTCGAAGTCATGGGCATAAATAAAATGCACATGTGTTCCCAGATTATGCATGTAAAAGGATACACACAGCCCAAATCAACCTAATACCAGCAGCTTACACGCTTTTCCCACACAGGATTTGCATGCTGACGATAAACAGGCAGATATGGTGCAAAACACAGAGGAACGCACACGATTGGTTCGACGGAGCAGAACCCTGGGGCTTCAGTAGCTACCAAGCACAACTCTCATCTCGGCAGAGCTCATTAAACTTCACTAATTCTCTCTGTTACTGCTGTAATGGGTGGAATAAAAGGGGAGACGCAGAAATGGAAGTGGGTTCCTGGAGGTGGTTTGTGTATGCTTGTGTGTATTTGCGTGTAAGACCTTAATAGGAAAATCCAGCGCTGGCTCACCATATCTGCCTATTTTTCCCTCCAGCAGAGAATGCATCCCCCTCAGTTCTCCCTCCTGTTTCTGCTGAGCTTTACATGACTGGAGCCCCTTCTTCTCCTCTCTGTCCTCATTCTTGCGTTTTTTTTTTCTGATGCAGTTGTAACAACATCCTCCAATTGTTGACTGGATTACAGAGCGGCTAAAGCGGCTTCACCATTCCAGCATGAGAAACAGAATAATAAAAACAGCATCTGATGTCTCAGCACAAAGCAGCGGCGATATAATTGGACTTATGTTGTTTGTGCTTTGAGTCCGTCTCCTTCGAATAAAGCCTCATAAACAGTCCTGGTTAATAAACACACTGGGCTTTTACGTTTAAAGGCAGACTCATGTCTAATGCGTTCTGCTTTAGACCGCGTTTGGTTTTTGGTCACAAATCTCTGCACAAACAGGAAGGATTCAATGCACAAACTCCTCTGCAAACATAGATGAGATTAAACGGTTATGTCAAGTGGCTTTTGTGCGTTCTTTTTTTGGGTGGTCTGAGACTTTGCTGTGAGCAGCACATCTCTGAAGTACACAAACTGTCTTTGTAAATACTGTCAAAAGTTGGGGATGTGGGCCATGCACCTAGAGGCTGATGAGTCTGTGTTTGGTGTAAAAGCAGATCTGTTTGTTGAATCTGCCAGACCATAATGAGTAGTGTTATTTGAAACGGGGATAAACCCTCCAGATTTCAGCTCAGCGAACTTTTAAGACATAAATCAACAAAGTAGGGCTTTAAGTCGGACAATCTCAGGTCATGATCGGCGTTTATTTGACGTGACCCATCAACGTGCTGTCATCCATCCATTTTCTTTCACCTATCTGGGACCATCTAAGCAGGGACGCCCAGACTTCCCTGTCCCCTAACACCTCCTCTAGCTTCTCCGAGGGGATCCAGAGGTGTTCCCAGCTGAGAGACATAGGCTGAATCCCAATTCACCCTTTGGCCCCAACCCTTACCCCTCCATTTTACGTGTTCATGTGAGGGGGTAGTGTTGTCCCGATTCTCAATTAGACGAGGTGAAGGGCTGTACAGGACTCAAAACGGAGATTTTCCAGGACCACACTACGAAAGAAGGGGTAGGAGGAGTTTTAAGAGGGAAGATGGAGGTAAATGCAGCCAAAACGTGCTGCAGTGTGATGAAAGAAACACGTAAATGTACTCTAAGTACTTTCTTCGTAAACAACTGAATCATTTGATCGACTGTTTGATGCTGTTTCAGTGCGTTACAGATCACATCTCTGAGGTTTATAGTTGATAGGCTTAAAAGAACTGTCCTAGTCAGTTCATTTTATTTGAACTGGTTCATTTATCACGCTAACTGCAGTATTTTACAGAGTGTTGTTCTAACCTGAGGCTTTGTAGCATTAATGTTGCTGGAACATGAATTTGTGTGTTTTTATAGCAACAGTTCAGTGTCCATCCACATTAAAGTGTATAGGGTCATTCTGTCACATCTGTTTCTGCTGCTCTTTTTTCTTCGTCTGGCCCTTCAACTCAGTCACACCTCCTCACCTGGTTATTCCACTCACCTGTGGCTCATCAGGCTGGGTGGACATATTCACTGCTCTGCTCTTTGGTCACTGCCAGATTGTTCTTCTGCCCTGTGTGAGATGTTTCACCATTGTTCTTGCCTGATTCTCCGTTCCTGACCCCTTATGCTTGCCTGTCCGTCTGATCCCCGGTAACCAACCTGCCTTCGTCCTCGACCACACCTCTCAGTCCTGCCTCTGTCCCTAACCACATCTTCTGCCTCTGCTCCTCTGGCTTCGGATCTCCCACCTGTCCCCAGCAAGTCTACGGCCTGTCCCGTGCTGGCCGTCTTCAACTGTGGAGGTTGAATCCAGTCCCTGGAGGATTCCCTAGGGTCTCCACTGAGACCCAAGACTGTACTGAACTATAGAACATCTGCTGCTCTTCATTAGTATTAATAAATATTAAACTAACTATGTTGCTGTGGTCCCACATTTGGGTCCCGATTGTAGCCATCATACATTCACTTTTGGAGACGCATCGTGCCGTCTCACCATTATTGGATTAATTCTGATGAAAAATGACCATAAGTCTGTCAGTTGTAGGTTCAGTTTCTGAAATCTGAAACAGTGAGTCTGATTTACACACTTATACCAGTATTAAAGTGCTTTTGACTCTGTATAAAACTCTAAAATATGTCTCCACAATCTACACATTTGATGAAAACGCTGTAGATTAATATACACGAACCCGTCCATGCATCCAGTCCGTAGGATTGGTTGCTGTTGCTGACCCCCCCCCCCCCAGCTAAAATTTTGAAATTATATCCAAGCCAAATATCAGATCGATGCAACCTTAATATTTATCAAATGTAAATGCACTATTTTTATAGACTCATTCACACAATATTTACCACACACACACAGTTATTGTGTCTTCATATTTTATAGGTGTTTTTTTTGTTCTCCTTAAGTTAATTTTTTTTTGACTCTTTAGTTTTTGCAATTTTACATTTGCTCTATTATTTTCTGAAGTACTGGTGATTTATTAATATTAATGCATTGACTGCAGTAGCACACAATGACAATAAAGGCTATTCGACTCTATTCTAGTCATAACATTGTATTCATTTTGCTCCAGAGTAACGCAAAAGGGCAGTTTTTAGTATCATGGAAACAGAAATCCATGACACAGCCCAGTTCCTCTAGAAACTGGAATTCCATCTAAGAAAAAAAAAAATCATCATATGATCCTTTGGCCACATTATTCATGGTTTTCCTGCAACACAGACTGAATTTTAACAGACAAAAATCCTGTTAGTGTAAGGTAATCTTCTCCCTAACAGGCTTGTGAACTTTCTCTGAACCCTGACTGAAGCTGCATGCATTACCCAAGTATTACAGCAAATGAGGTTCAATTCTGCATCTCCATATCCTTATGTTTTTAGATAAACCACACAGTCTAACATCACACCGTTCATCCTGTGTTCCCGTTGACGTTTGACATTTTAATATTCATCTAAGTGCTTTGTGTGGTGACAGCGTTGGTCAGTCAAAGTGATTCTGTGAATGGAGAACATGGCCGCCTGTAATCTGAGGAGACATATCTGCTATATCGCAGCTTCTCCAACTGCACTTGAGAAGTCTGCGTGCTGGCACCAGGCGAGCGTAGGGGGGGGGGCATGAATCACACTTGACAAGACCATTTCCTTTCACTGTCATCCCTGCTGATTTGGCTGTGGGGGCTGGAAGCTGCTGCCAAAACATAAACAAGAGGACTACATGCATAATGACAGAGTTCTGTCAGGCTTTAGTGTTTAAGTTAAAAGGGAATGTTGCATTTCATCAAGAAATCTCGACTTTCATGAAACACTTCTGTCTGCCTGTCTAATCAAATTGTATGTGAATTATTTTAAAGAACACCAACAACCACCAGAGACGCTCATTTTAATGCTTTGATGGTGGTACTTTTACTCCCAATGATAAGGAAAAGAGAAGCATGTCTAATGACCCGTTTAACCCTAAACAATCTGAACAGACACTGGAAACCAAAAACATCTCCTGATCCAAAATGTTTAACAGCTGTCGATCCAATAACCCTCTCAATACATGTGCACTGTAAACCCAGATTTTGATTCAACTCAAACAGATCAGTTTGTTTTACTTAAACGGGTCTAATTTATTGACATTGCTTGTTCATTGTGAGTAAACTGTACTTTTTAATGGCTCTACTTTATTATAATTGTGTGTTTGAGTTCAAACAACTCA
>JAQQZY010000027.1:3488045-3500408 GCA_030068375.1 Ostorhinchus rueppellii | reverse complement strand
TTTGATAAACTATGAAGTTATTTATGTTTTCTTGTTTTCATGACAGGTGGAAGAATACATTTGTTAAACACTGTATGTTAGCAGAATTATTTACATATTTAACTATTATTTGTAGTATATAAGCAGCTAAAATAATCTGCTGAATCTTTCCAAATCACTTACATCTAACGATCTAAGTAGTGCTAGCTCCTGATTGGTTCATTCAGTCGTGTGAGGATGTCTGACAGGAAGTGTTGTGGCTCTAGTGGCCGTGTGTGAAAAGTAAAGATCTGTTCAAAAAGAAATGGTCTCTGTCCTGCTGTCTACTTTTATAAAGAATGACCCAGTAACCACCAACAGACCTTCACGTTACAGTTGGTCGGTTTATTTTGAGCTTGTGCGCTTTATGGACAGTGTTTTAATTTCACAATAAGACAGAGATAATCTAACACCCATATCATTATGTGTACATAAATATAGACAATGATTCACTCTTAATATTCACCCCAGTGGCCTAAGGGGGATTGAAAACGAGTAAAAATGTATTCACTCCCACCTCCAGTTTCACTTTTACACTGTTTGGTTCCAGTTATTAGCGAAATTAGATGAAAACATGCATTAGTTAATATCGTCGAGGATGAAAGTAAAGAGAGAAAAGAACTAAAATAAACAAAACACACAAGAAAAAAAAAAGAAAAACACCAAATGACCTTCAAAGCCCTTCATCTCTATATAGTTTTAAGACCATTTCCTTATATTTGGATTTAAACTGCTGGGTTTTCTTTGAGCCCCAAACTGTTCCACAGCCACAACCCTGATATAGAATAAGGTTCTTATGAGCCCTTTCACATCTTCACATTTTATGTTTCATTTGCTAATTCTTAATCTATGTTGTCAAATTCAACTGAAGGTAAATAAAAATCACAATTTGAATAAACACAGCTGGGTGTGAAGTATTCCTGTTCACCAAGTAAGAGCTGAAACAGTATTTAAAACAGTTAAAATCACCATCACCTGCAGGTAAAATACAGGCGAGATGGAAAAGAGCGTGTTTTTTTTCCTATTTAAATTAAATTTTGCCGCATTTGAACCTTCACTGGTGCTTGATATAACACAGAACATATAAATTCTACTAAATTGACGGTTTGCTCCTTGACATCTTTGCAGCACTGCGACGTCAGACTTCACAACTTGATTATCACTAAACCCCAGGGTGATGGAAGAACTGACAGGTTCAGCTTTACACCAAATTAATTGGACTGGATCTGTTCAGGATTCTTGGACTTTAGTGCCTTGAACCCAAGGTTTTGACTGAAAAAAAAAAAAACCCAAGGATGCATCCTTCATGGAGGGCGAGCACATATTTTTTCCTCACCCTTTGGTTCAGCTAAAACTGGGCTGTTGACGGTGTCATCTGAGCTACTCTCCAGCCTCTCCTTAACCCTCAATGACCTAAACAGTCAGATAGAAATATAAAATACATATTAAATGTTCAACAAATTTGGAACCATTGAATCTATCATTACACTTAACCCAGAAAGACCAGCACTACGTTTGTGTCAGTTCCTAAATGAAATGTTTTCTATTTCCAAGTGATTTATCATCGTTTATTAGAATTTTATCCTCTGTATTTTATCAGGATAAATCATGTATTTTACTGTATTTAATTTACTGATCATGTAGATGTTCATAAAAGCTCAGAATAAAGTTGATGGTTATTCGATCAAAAACAGAAAACTGGAGAAGTGACTTTTTCAGTAAAATCTATCATGAACTGAACATAAACCATGTGTGTCCATCCACTGTCACTAGCTGGGTTTCCATTAGCCTCAGAAATAGACAAAATGGAAATTGTGCAATAGAAGACTGGCAATGGAGACAGAAATGTTGCAAAAACTGTCAAAGATCTTATGTAATGAAACATTTTGGTCATTGTCACCCATCTGTGCGCAGTGGTTTTGTTCAGGCCAAACTTCTGACCTATGACTCTGGACTCAGACCAGGTGGTTCTAGTTTGTGCAGGGTAATAGACGCTGGCTTTTGTAGGAACTGCTTCCCAAGGCCATGACCATGCTGGTGCCATGAGAGGTTCAATAACGTCACACCGTTCAGTAAATGTTTTCTGGGTCATTCAGAAATTCTGGATCCACAACTCCTGAATTCCTCATGTACAATTGTCTCCCAGAAGTCCATTCTGTGTGACATAAATAAGGACTTTGCCTGGGGACGATTGCACGTTCCCTTTCTTTGTTTAATTCAATAGTTGTTTTTCCATTGACCCTCAAATATCGAAAATATAACTTGAGCATAAAAATTTACCTAATGGAAAAGTGACAGTTTAGCCAAAACTCTTGTTTTTCGATTAAAAGTTTTTGCGCTGGCAAGAGGTAGCTTTTGGGCGTTACAAAATTGGTATATTTTACAATGGAAAGACATTTTTTCGCAAATAGTCATGTGAATAAAAAAAACCAAAAACAAACTGATGTGAACAGATGTTACAACAAGAGAAGAAGACTTTAAAGAAACATGGTGTGGTGTGTGTGGACTCACCAGGAAACTGAATTTTAAAATTTAGCACCAGGTCGAGGCTAATATATAATAATAATGAATGCATCTGTAAATAAACACCATATTCACGTTCACTTTGTTTATGGAATGACTTCTCGTGTCATCTCGTGATAATAAACAATAATCACATTTGTGATTTAACGGAAAAACCAAAATTACACATTTCTGTTTTTTATTTTACATTTAGTAAATATCGGTAAAGTTTTGTGCAGATGTCTAATGGAAAAGCAACTAGTGAAAACACCTACATGTACTTCATATAAATTGTAGAAATATCACTTATTTGGTGGATAACTGCAATGGAAACCCCGCTATTGATCCGACTCTGCTGGTGAATCAATGTTGTAGAAGATGATTATGTTTCTGTGGTAACTACGGAGCCTCTGAACGTCCAAACGAGTCCTATCTGATGACCATGAAAAGATGAAGAGCTGTATTTTACACCAATTATTGCCATGTATTGATAGGGTTTGTGGATCCAACGGTTTAGATCAGTAGATGGTGGATGTTTGAGTCTTTATGGGTTAAATTCAGGTAAAATAAAGTTCTTTGCACCATGATCATGGAATTAAGAGGATAGAAATGTACTTGAGTGTTAACATGTTTATTATTTATTCCATGATATTCCTGCAGTCTATTCCAGGTCTAATCAAATCTTCAGATGGTTCATGTACACAAAGATGAGAAGAGATCTATTCTTGGTGCAGCTGGTTGTAGATGCAAACATGTGATTAAAAGCAGGTTGATCTCCAGTTGAAGTCATGTGAGGATGAGAACAACTGGTGCAGATGGATGATCTGCATTCATGTGTGACTGACGGGTCAATAATAGGTCTGGTCATACAGTCCACGTCAGATGTTATGTAATGAGACTCTTTCCATCCCTCAGAGACAGACTCCTCCGTCTGCTCACATACTGGAGGAGGCCCTGGGGTTCAGACGGATGAAATACATCTGTGATAGACTGGTCAATAAAGGAACCAGACGTGCACTCTGTGTCAGGACATGTTACATAATTATAGCCTCTTTCCTCTAAGGTCGATATGAAGTTTTCAGATTTTGTATATTTGAAGTCTGAAATGTGTACTGACAACCCTCCAGACTCTTCTAAACCGACTCCGCTTCAGGTAAAACAGGATCCCAGGGAAAATGTACCCACCATATTGTACATATAATATGCTGTCTGAATTATGCTACAAGTAAAATACTCTATACCTGCTGTAGATTGAATGCCTTTTTATTATTTGGGACCCATGCTTTCGGAGCCTTACCCAACAGAGAAGGTGCACTGCTGCGGAAAGATGACTGCCTTTATTTGTATAACAAATCACAGGAAACTGCATATTTATAACCTCCTCCTCCAACTCTGAAGAGTCTGGCTTTGTTTTCCTCCTTCAAATGGGTCGTAATTCAATGGAAACAGGCAAAAGGTGTCTGCTACAGTTTCATTAGACTCTGTATTTTACTTCTAATGAATGCAACAGTGTCAACCTTCTGCAGAAGTGTCCCCCCCGCAGCTCAGTAGCATAAATATTCTGTTGTGCATTATGCTCTTCCTCATTCTAACTTATTGAATTGGGTTTACCGGTGCAGACGGATGATCTGCAGTCATCTGACTGGTCAATAACAGGTCTTGGCATGCATGGCACAGGCTGTTCAATGAGAATTGCAGTATTTAAAAAAAAATAAATTATTACACAGAATTTAAGGATATAGTACAAGATCATTCAGTAATATTCAGTGCAGATGGTAGATGTACTTTGTTGTTGATTCTCGATGTTGGTTCAAATGTATGGTCTGGTCACAGTACAAGGGGGCGGGGCTTAGTATAACTGGTGGGTTATTACATCTTTGACTCTTTCTTACCGTTGTTGGTATGTGATTATTATTGTTCACCATGTTGGTATGTGTCAGTTCTATTACCATTGTTGGTATGTGACTATTGTTAAATAAATAGTATTATAAAAAGGTACACAGACTGTACCGGCATCACATCTTAAAGAATTTCACAGAGACTCTGATGAAGGAATCAAAGATTCTTTGTTATTGCAATAACAGTGAGGCTCGCACGTGTACATACAATGGCAGCATGGTGAAGTCTAAGGTGGGCTGGGTTTAGGCCAGCTTTTATACCAGTTAAACAGATACTAAGTTCCAGGGAAACAGAAATGGAATCCCCTTGACCTGAACAGGAATAGTTTTTTACTTTATCTTCCTGCTGACTTTCTGTTTGAGGCCTGTCCTCCTTTACCAAAAACGGACATTCTGAAGCATGTTGATTGACAGTCAACAGACTTGGACAGACAGTAAGTCTGCATAGGAGGGGGCCTCAGTCTGAGTGACCCAAGAAAGAATCTTTGGGTGTAACAAACAGAAGTCAAGCAATCAAAGAAAATGACAATTATCCTGATTTTCCTTTACAAGCCCCTCATTTTGACAGTTTACTATGCTCTGAAATATTGTGCAATGACAATAAAAGCTAATCTAATCTAATATACATCATATTTGCTAATCTTGTGTTTTTTCATTGCTATGATTCAGAACAGATGTAAGTATCATTAATGAAGCTGATTTAATGTCTTCAGTTATAAAAATGGGAGAGGGGGTGGGATTTAATAGGTTTTCTTCCCACTCCTTTTCGAACCGTACTTGTTGAATTTGTTTTGTTATTGATGATGTATGTGACAAGTGTTTGTTATTTTTTGCTTTGAAAAAATCTTTTCTTTTCCTTTTAATTAAATTTTATTTTTTCCTTGGATTTGCATGGTGCTTTGTGCATCTGCTTTGCCATTGGCTCTTTGTATTCATGAGATGTTTTGGTTCTTTCCTTTTGTTTGAAACTAAAACAAACGATTCTTTTTGTTATAATGCAAATCCTTGATGATGTACATATTTAGTTTGATGTATGTGGTGTTTCAGGTGGAAAGGATAGGAAAAAAATAAGCTTCCTCTTCCTTTTTTTATTTTTGTGTTTATTATGGTTGTACTATGTGCAGTGATTAATATACAAACCAAAAATAAACCATTCATTCATTCAGAATACAGGCTTTGGGTACGAGCTACCGCCAGGATCAGATCTTAGCTGGTCTTTTCGTTTGGGTTGACTCTAAAACCAGTCTAGGTTCCAGATTTATGTCGCATGAAACTTAAAAAAAAAATAGGTACAAAACAATAAGCCAAAGCACAGTAGACGATCATACAATTCACATATATTCACCATATTATCCTGGTTAAAAGTAAAAAAAAAAAAAAAAAAAAAAAGCAGCAAAATCAACCAAGAGAGGCGACATAATTTATTCTCTCTGCAGATTGTGCAGCTGGAATGATGAAAACAAATTTCATGACGATATGAAATATTAATAAAGCTATACGATACACATGATGTTACAGATAATAATATTGGGATTTGAAATATCTCTGCACACAAGTCAACTGATACTTACAACAGAACCCCTGGGCTACAACCTAAAACAGTATCAGCTAATGGTGGAAGTTCTAATAAGCTCAGCATGCATCGAACCCACATGAGGACTGAATTATGAGCATCAAACACCACCGTTGACTTCAAATTACTGCCCAGAAAACCATACTCAATACTCAAGCGTCACATTTCAGTTCCTTTTGGATTTACCCTCATTCTCTAAGACTGGGTGAACAAAACACAGCAACTTTTTCCATTTCTCTTTTTAGTCAAACAAGACAGATGATGATTTATATATAGGCTACATAAAATGCAGTGACGATGGTGACAAAAAAAAAAAAAAAAGGGAGAAAAAAATAACAAAAGCAGGTTCTGGGTTATTTTGTTTGTCATATTGGGGTCAGGAGTAGCTGAATTATTTGGATGATGAGGAATCAGCTGCAGATAAAGTGCAGGAATAGACTTGAATGGATAAACGGAGTATTTACGGCTTTGCACTAGTTAGGATCTGTTTCTAATTGGCTGCGTCTTCTCTCATCGAACAGTATCACAGTGGTACATTGATTTTTGCAGTTATTTTTATTGAATTGTTGTTTCAGTTGGGAATTCCCACAGGTTAGAAGCCAAAATCCAACAGCCTATGGCCCATTTTACTTACCCTAATACACACAGTACCTAGCATTAGCGATTAGCATTAGTACTCAAAACACAGGGGCACACTAAACTTATATCAGTCCAGAAACCCTGCATTTTCATCATTGTGGGCCAACATTGTTAAAACATTATTTAAAGTTTACAAAGATTAAATTTATTCTCAAGGAAATTTTGTATCTGCATTTCACTCAAAAAAAAAAAAAAAAAAAAATACAGAGAATACCTATCATTAGCGATTAGCATTAGCACATAGAACATATTAGGAGCATTGAGATTATATCTATCTAGAAACTCTATATTTTCACATCATTTTGGGCCAACTTTGTCAAAACATTATTTCAAGTTAACAAAGATTAACTATATTGTCCCCATAAGAAAATTTAGTCTCTGCATTTCACTCAAAAATACACAGAAAACACCTAGCATTAGCGATTAGCATTAGCACATAGGATACATTAGGAGCACTTAGCTCATGTCTGTGTAGAAACTCTGTTTTCACATTATTTTGGGCCAACATTGTGAAAACATTATTTCAAGTTTACAAAGATGAACTATATTATCGCCATAAAAAAATTTAGTCTCTGCATTTTACTCAAAAAATACAGAAAATTCCTAGCATTAGCGATTAGCACTAGCACACAGGACACATGAGGAGCAGAATGGCTTCGATCAGTCTAGAAACTCTACATTTTCACATAATTTTGGGCCAACATTGTTAAAGCATTTTTTTAAGTTTAAAAAGGTACATTTATTCTCCCCATAAGGAAATTCCATCTCTGCATTCCACTCATAAAAATTATGCAGAGTTCCTAGTATTAGCATTAGCATATTAGCGCTCCCTGGTACCAGCTCCAGATCTTCATTAGTACTGTTTGTCAGGTTCACCAATAGGAGAATTAACTTGTACTAGTTTTTATTGACTGAGTACACCAGAAGATGACATAAGGTCGCACTAGAGGATTTTCCAAAAATTACCACAGATCTAGATTTTGGTTCTTTTTTATTTTTCAATTGAGGCAAATTTGCACATTTGTAAAAATCATGAATCAGTGCTCCACAGTGTGCAGGTTGAAATTAGTGATGCCCTGATCTGAATGTTTTGCTTCCAATTTCTTTTTTTTCTTTTTTTTTTTTTTTTGTAGCATTGGTTTTGCAGATTCTGATCTGATACTGACTTTTTATGACGACATTTTGATTTATTTAAATTTAGAGTCAGGTTAATGTGCTATTATTTTACTTCAGATCACAATTGGGCTGAATGTAAAACAAGTACAACACCTTTGGGAACTCCTAATAACATTAATATGAATTTTGCACTTTCCAAATTCATTCTGTGGCCAAATTAAAACCTTTGACTAGCTGGGTTTGGCCCATGGGCTGGATGTTTGCCACTGCTATTGCGCGTCTATGGACAAATCCTTCCAGGTATTATATGGGGGTGCATTCCGTGCTGTACGCTAGTGATGTGTGGATCAGTGGGTTACTTGTACGGTGGGTTGTGTTGGGTGAAGTAATTCCACAAAAGCCATGCAGGTTTAAAAAAAACCCAATTTGCACAACACTACTAGACCATAAAGTGAAACTTATAGATGCTTTACTAATTCCTCTAAGCCTCTCACTGTTGTGCAGGTAATTTTTCTTTTCCCTGCCATCAGAAACTTTAACTTGAGGGGGCAGGACATTTGTTTACTTCCAAGAACTGAGCTCAGATCAGCCCAATCTTGCAGCTACATCTGATCTGATCTTCTAAAATGGCCAGATCGGTAGCCAATACCAATCTTTAGATCGGATCTGGACGTCCCTAGTCGAAATACATTCACCACGATGCCTTTATGCGTCCAAAAAAAGCCATGGATGATGATTTTGGACTCAACCTTTTAATATCTGATTAAAGAAAAAGCCTAGAACAAACCAAATACTGGGACATCATGTTTTTACGGCCACCATAAGGGGACGCTTGGAGGTAGAAGTTAATTACAATCTGCAGCTTTACCACTAGATGTCACCAGCTTTTTAATATCCATGTTTAATAATCAGCTGTATCTCATAATAAGAAAGAAAAAGATCCAGTCTAAATCCATGACTCACCAGGTAGAAAAAAAATAAATTATATACCTTGATGAGTGAGCAGCAAGTAAATCAGAAAGTCGGTATAGCGGCAAACCTCTTGCAACGTGACTCCTTCTACATGATTAGCAACACCAGAAGCATGAAGCTAATCTCTTACTGCAGGAAAGCCCACCGGGTTAGGAGGTGTGAGGAATCTGGAGTGTGCTGTAGCCATTACAGTGGAAGAAGCCGAGGAATTAACCACTTCAAAGAAAACCAAAATATGTTCTACACCTGCAGTGGTCACGAATAAAACTTTCAAATCACGTTCAACGACTTCTCGAGTGAGGATTTATCAACGCTTTACTGAAGTATTATGGGGGTATTCAAGGGTAAAGTGATCTGTAAGAAAGGAAACTCCGGCTTTAACTGATAAATTATCCTCTCAAAGTCATAATCACTGTGGTTTTATTAGAAATCTATGGCAATTAGTATTCATCTCTACCAGCTACATTTCATTAGCATAATTTCAGGGTTTTACAAATCACCTAGATTATTCTTCCACCATGAATTTCCCCTAATTTTATATCATATTTCAATAAAATTTGCATGTATTTAGAGACAGAATGTACAACTTTGTCCTGTGAGGTATACTGTTGCATTGCAGCAGGGAAATCTCATAAGACAAGTAACTTTGGTGTGTTTCTCTGTTTGGAAAAGCAGCTAATTTAATAAGAGAAGAGAACACTGGAATATGCTTCTTTTTCCAGACCATTGCCCCAATTGTTTTTTTCTACAATGTAAAATTCAGAATATCCAAATATAAACTGAATAGAGCGTTTTTCATGGCAGCCAGCACAGCTGAGCTATAATCCTCTGACAATTATTTGGCAACATAATAGCATCACAACAGTGAACATATTAACGGCTGGATTTGGAAACTGTTTATTTGCATAATAAATATTGAGCTATTTTGAGTTGTACGTAAAATACAGTGTGAAAAATCTACAGAAAAGTATGTCATTGTGAAAGACATTGTTTAAGAGTCCTGATCTGGATGATAAAGGTCTGTAAAACTTTTTTTTTTTCACAGAAATGTCCTCTGTAAATGTACTCTGTGATTCTGAGGAAGGTCTCAACAAATCATGTTTGTTTTGGTTTCGTTTCTGTAATAATGTGAATCACTTTGCATGGATGTCAGTACAAATCAGTCTAAAATGACAGTCATGTTTCCATTGGGCTTATACACAAAACTTAAGATTTACTAAATATCAGAAAAACAAAAGTGTGTCATGGCAGTTTTTCCATTAAATCACAAATGCGACGATTTGTTTGTTATTGCAAGGAGAGATGAAAAGTAATTCCATAAACATGCGATGAACATAAATATCGTATTGATTTAAAGATATATTCTTCATCGTCATCATTATTATTTTATATTACCCCTCTATTCTGTACTAAATTTAGTTTCCTGTGCAACTGAGTGACTTTAGAGAGAGAGATGTAAGTGGGAGTATACTGTCTGACTGGTATTGGATCTGAGGGGTTCTGCCCAGCTCTGAGCCACCGACCGGGTCTGGTGATACCTGCTCATGACCGTTTGATTCCTAAGTTTTGCAAACTTGCATTTGTCCTGTCAAACACAGAACTGAACCCAACATGTAGTTGGGTTGTATTTTCCGTCTACAGTAGTTCTGTCCTTTTAGGTTTTTAATTCTATTTTAACCTTTAATGCTCAGATAGTAGGGTGTGTCGCTGTAAGAATCGAACTAACATCTTTTTTTTTTTTGGTTGGTGATTCTAAATACAGTTTTATCACAACAAGTGCATCATGTGTAAATGTGGATGGAATCAACTAACAACCAGACACTTTTAGCAAAGTTACAGTGACGATTCAATTCATTCAAGATGTTTGTTTTTTTCCACGTTAATTATGACATGTAATCCAGATTTTAGTTGTGAAACGCAATTAAACCACAATGATAAACAAAAATCATGCCTGAAATTAAAAAAAAAAAAAAGTCTCAAATGTTTTGACTAAAATAAACTAAAATGTTGAGACTTTTATTCAACTGAAACATTAACATAAAATGACATGTGAATGACTGAATAGGACTAAGACGAATAAAGAACACGGACACAAGACTAAATTAAAAAAAAAAAAAAAAAAAAAAAGGCGACAAAATTAACACTGGTCATGACATAACCAGTTACAAAACCAAACAAATTCAGCAGGAATTCAAACAGGTTGGAGAAATCCACCTGATTTTACCAGAATGAATAAGAAGATAGTTGATCAGCAGCTGGAGGGCTCAAATTCAAACTGTCTGAACTATTAGGGTCCAAATACACAAAGAAATGAAGCACAGACTAATAATAAAAGTGGGTTTAAATAAATATGAGCTTTAAGTGATAAATGTTCTTTGTTATTCCAGATTCCACTGAGTCAGATTAAGTGAAATAAAACTCAAATTCAGACTAAACCTACTTTATTAATCCCAGAGGAAATGATGTGAACTCAAGTGAAAAACAGCCATAGGGTAAGTTTCACCTGTTGGCAAGACTGACGGGAGGGGGATTTGTTAATTGACCTATAAAAGTACGATAAACAAAAGAGGAACAGTAACAGCCAGGAGGGGAGATTAGAGGCAGAAAGCATCCAAGTATTTATCTGCACTTCTTTTCAAACACGTACATGGACGTGATCTCCAAAAGTTTGGCGGCAGAGCACACTAAATTCTTATTTATTAGCCTTTTCAGCAGACAGTCTGGGGAATGACTTCTACAGTTTTTATCACTGCCGTAAATAAGAGATGAACTTCGCTGTCACACTCATCTGATAAACAGGAACGTCAACTGCCGAGGGATTTCTGACGACATCACAACAGCGAACAAAAGAAATGAGTCCAGTGTTTATCTGGGAAAGTCACAGTTAGATCTGTGGATAAGGAACATTCATCTTCATCTGGTAAATCAATCAATTGATCAATGAAGTTTAATAGAATTTAAGGATCAAAAATTAATCTGCCAAGAACAACTGGTTGTAATGAAAATGTTTATAGAAATTATGGATCAAATACACAGTAATATCTATCTATCTATCTATGATTAGAAAACACTGCTATTATTCTGTGATCTTTCTTTCTTTCTGGTGAAAGTGTCGATGTTAAAGCATTTATTGTACATTTTCCTGTTTGGGTCCTGGACACAACAGATTTCTGTTTTGAATCTCGAGATGGAAATGCTTAAGATTAAATTTTGCAACAGTTTCATTTCATAATAGTCTCATTGTATTTATATCTGTAATTCCTTTGGTCCACTTACTCAATTTGGATCAAATGTGGACTTTATTTTTTGTTTGGGTCAGATCATATTCTCGTTGCACTTTTTGTTAGTGGACTTAAAGCATGTAACAACCTGCGCTGGCATTGGACAGGGACGTCGGGGGTGGGGTCAATCAGAGACAGCGGGTGTTGATGAAAACAAACATGAAAGTCCTACGTACAGTTGTTTTTGTTGTATGCATTTTATTTTTACAGACAATATTTACACATGAAAAGGAGTGGGAAGAAGTAGAATTTATAGACTCCACCCCTTTTTCCAAACTAATAGTTTAATTCTGCTTCCTTTCCCAACACAATTGTTTTATTTATTTATATATATATATATATATATATATATATAAATAAAGAG
>JAQQZY010000027.1:3431969-3449503 GCA_030068375.1 Ostorhinchus rueppellii | reverse complement strand
TAGTAGTAGTAGTAGTAGTAGTAGTAGTAGTAGTAGTAGTAGTAGTAGTAGTAGTAGTAGTAGTAGTAGTAGTGTATACATATATGCATTTATATATAATTTTCCTTGTTATTTATTTTTATTTTATTTATTATTATTATTCACCTTATTTGCTAGAAGTGTGGTTGCATATATGTACAAGTTTGTTATAATAATAACAACAATAATAATCATAACTACTACTACTACTACTACTACTACTACTACTACTACTACTACTACATTTACTTACTTTACTTTATTTATATGACTCCTTTTTGCATGCGTCTGCTTCATGGACACGTCCATAACCATTTATACATGTAGATAAATGTGTTTGCGTGTAAATATATTTGAATACATTTGTTTACATATATAATCAAGTGTTATTGTTCTGCAGAAGTAGGGTGGCCGTGAAAAGCACTGGTTTTCACATATTACTCCTGTTTTGTGTTACAACGGAAAGTCTACATTTATGTGACAATATACATGTGACAAAGACTCACAAAATACCTTTTTTCTCCTTTTCTGAGCAATATTGATACCCCTTTTTCTTTTTTCCAAAAGAGAGAACAGTGCGCTTTGTATCAATCATGTCTTGTGTAATTGACTGTGAGACTGTTTTGAATTCAAACCCTGGACATTTATATGTTGTGTTTAGAAGTTTGATTATTGCTGGTGGCTAAAAAAAACAAAAAAAAACAAACCGTATTCTCCTTAACTGGACGTCGACCACTCCACCCTCCTTTATTCATTGGTTCAGTGAGATGTTATTGATTATTCAAATGGAAAGCCTGCGTCTGTACAAACCCAACAAACAGAACTGAAAGAATTTGGGGACCCTTCTTCGCGCACCGTCACATGTGATGCCCGACTCAAATCTTCATGTGGTACTTACTTTACTTTTATTACTATAACCATGTTATTTCAGTAAGTCTATTTCTGTAGTTTATAACTGTGTGGCAGCCTTCATGTTTGTGTTTTTTTGGGATGGTGGTCACATGTTTTATAATTTTTTGTAAAGTTAAAAAATTGTAAATAAATTATGTTTTTAAAAAAGAAGTTTGATTATTATAGTTAAGTGGAGGAGTTTGTTTTAGAAGAACATTCCAGATACTTCTATGTCACTATTTGACAGGTTTTAAGATGATATACTTGTGTTTTAAGGCAGCATGTTGTCAAAAGTGAACTTTGTGTCCTCTGACATCTTAGAAAACCACATGTTGTTAATGTTGCCATTAAATAGTGAGTTTTCTGTTGAAGCTAGACGGTTGCATTTCACTTCAACTTTGTGTTTTTATTCTTTCCTCCCACTTGAATCATTTCAGGACAAATCACATTTATCTGGTGTCACTTTCTATAAAACTCTTTATACAGTAACATGAACTGGCTCCTGCAGATCCAACAGTAACATGCTGCTCCAGCGTTAATAGTGAAGCTTTATAATATGTGATGATCTGCAGGTTTGATGAAGCCAAGTTTATGACTTTAAGACATTTTTAAGGTGTTTTTTGTCAAATTTCAGACCAGAACAGTCCAACAGGCCTCATAGATATTATGTTGAACCAGTCTGAACCATGATTCAATCCATTAACATTCCATTTCCATTTGTCCATGACTAATGTTTGTTCTACTGACGTTGAAGCTGCTAAAGCTCAAACCTGAACCCCTCCACCCATCAGTGATTATTAGAGGTATTATACACCAACATGCGCAAAGAATACACTAAAATACGAAAAAATACACATTAAAATATGCTAAAATATACAAAACATTGGCCAAAATAAACAAATAAATATCCAAATACACAACAGGGTACCTGCAGGTTTGATGAAGCCAAATGTATGACTTTTTAAGACATTTTTAAAGGGGTCTTTAGTCAAATCAGATGTTCCTTTCACATAAATAACAGTCCAACAGGCCTCATAGTTATTATGTTGAACCAGTCTGAACCACGATTCCATTCATTAATGTTCAATTTCTGTTTGTCCATGACTAATGTTTGTTCTACTGACGTTGAAGCTGCTAAAGCTCAAACCTAAACCCCTCCACCCATCAGTGACTGTTGGAGGACCCACTCATTTCCATCGTAATAAAATGATCAACACTCATTACACATTTGATTAATTCTGTACAAAGAAAGTATCGGTAAATCAATTATTGTGTCTGTGGTATTTTTAAGATCTTTGAGTGGCAGATTTAAGGATTAACTACCAATTTTAAGGATGATTACAGCTTTAATTTAGGACAAACAAATACTTTTATGCCACAATTTAAGTAAACAAAACAAAACACTGGGACACATTACACCTCCAGTTTGTACAAGTGAATAATTAACACAAACATCAACTCTGTGTTTCTTTTAATGTTCAAGGCTGATTGTTCTTCTAACTTGTGATTTAAAATGATCATTTAAGGTTAAAATGTGACTTTTTTTTTTCTTTTTTTTTTTTTAAACAAGCGGTCTAAACATTCAAAGATTAAAAAAAAAAAAATTGTTTAGAGGTATAATTGGGTCACAACAAACTCGATAGCATTTTTGGTCATAATGCAAACAGAATTAACACTAATCAAATAAAAACATTCAGTGCCATGATATTTATTGTGATATAAAATATGACATTTGTCTTTGTACTTTAACGTTCATGTGTTGGACCTCTGTACTTTTACTCGAGTAGCAGTTTTCATTGGGGTCTTTTGCTTACAATGGAGCATTTTTACTTGGCTCTTATTGATACGTCCACTAAATTTAAGGATTTTAATACTTCATCACTGTTTGACAGACTTTCCTTCTTTTTGTAAACACGTTTTTATCCTATTATAATTCAGTGTTAAAGCGTGTCCCGTCCATACCTGCTAATCGGACCCTCCTACGCCGTAGTGCTCTGGTCTGTACTGCTGGTATCGGCTCCAGTTTTTTCATCTTGGGCCTGGATCGAATGCCGCTCGTCCTTCTGTGGTTCAGTCTGCTGAGGTTTTACCAGAGTAATTTTAATAGGGATTTCTTTAATGCCGTGGTGCACCCTGCTGTACTGACGCATTGCAGGGTTGAAAGTGCGAACGATAGGAAGTTCATTGAGACCGGGGGTGTCCTGTTTGGGCTGCCGGCTTTCTTTTATGATTATTTTGCTTCTTTTGCTTGAAAAGACAGTTTGCACAGGCAGGATGGCGGGCCTCTTAGCAGGGCCTGAAGTCTGGAGCCTGGTTTTATGGTGAGGTGAGGTTTGACGCTTCTCATCAGTGCGTGAAATACCTCTGTGCTGATGGCCGTCATTTTCCTTTGTCACAGATATTGCGCCTTCTTTCCTTTTCTTCACCTCCTTGGGTTTCTTGGGGCAAACGGCCATGTGCTTGGTTCTGCTGCGACGCATTGTGAACTCCCTGCTACAGTGTGGACAAACGAATATCTCCTGCTGCTCGTCCATCTGTGCAGGGGGGATTTTATTCGATGAAGGCACTGATTTGTTCCTCTGTGGCAAAGCCCTTTGAACCAACTTTTTCTTCCTTTTGTTGAGCACTTTGAACTTCATCTTTACTGGGGTTTCTTGGTTGGGTTTGGACCGGTTTGACTGACTGGCTCTGTTTGAAGCATTAAGTCCATTAGCAGAATTAGTCGTCGACAGTACGCCATTTTGAGATTTTGCAAAGTGGCGAAGAGGAATTGGATTCCTTTTGGGTGTGTACCGCCTTTTGTCACTGGCATTTGCACAAGCCAGGATGTGTTTGTGTAACTCTGGCATGTTATCAAAGCTTTTCCCACACTTGGTGCAGCGGATGGCTGTACTAAACGTTTGTGGGATGTTGTGGGTTGTGAAGTTAGTGGCCGATGCCACCGTGCCGGCAGGTGACCTGTTATGGTAAGGAAACGGAGGTGGCTTAAAACTAGGATAGTGTTGGTTAATGCCAAGGCGAACATCAGGCCCTTTGAGCTTTCCTCCGTCTGAAGCCATGATTTTGATTGTTGTAAACAGCTCCTCAGCGGCTGCATCAACCTCAGTTTCTTCCTTTTTCACCACAGCTTTTGTTTCCTCTGGCGGAGTCGGCCCTGAGGGCTCCGTGTTGTCTTTTGATGGGTTGTTGTAGTTCTGAGGTCTTAGTTTGCCCTTTTCTTCCTCTGTGTGTGTGCACTGCTGCCCGGGATGTAATTCTTCCTGGTGCTGCTTCAGATTGCAAAGGTAGACAAATTCTTTTGTACATGCGCTGCAAACATAAGTCTTCCCGACACCATGGAGGTTTGATCGATGGTCAAGCAAAGCGGAGGGCTTGGCAAAAAGCAACAAGCAGAATTCACATTTGTAGGGCCATTCATCAGCGTGGTCACCCACATGTTGGCCTAGCTCCTTCATTGAATGAAAAAGCTTATCACACACATTGCAGATGAAGTTTTTGGTGAAAGTCTGCTGCTGGGCTTCACATGTCGTGTTATTTGAAGATTCTTCCTCTTTAGCTTTCTCACAGGGAGCTGAGGTGTTAGCCGGGACTTCAGATATGGGAAGAGAAGTGTCAGCAGCTTCCACCTCTTTTGCCGTCGGTGGCTCTGTGGTAACAACAGGTTCTGGGCTGGGACTCGACTCACTCACTGCAGGACAATCAGATATCACGGAGGTGGAGGAGGCGGACAGCATTACTGATTCTGCAATAGATGACATGAGGATCGTGGGATCCACAGCTTGAGGGTTTGGTACTGATACAATCTGTTGCTGCTCTATGTGATTTACAACCATCTGTGTCGGAGCTGGAGGCTCAGCAGTGTTTTCTTGTAAGGTTATAGCAGCAGGGACGATGCTTCCTGGGGCTTCAAGAGCTATTGTGCATTCTATTAACACTGTGTTGCTGGTGATGTTGTATGAGTTAATGAGAGGATCATTTAACGTTACCGTGGGTGTGAATGGCACCTCTGACACTGGAGAGGCTTCAACTACAGGTGGGTTGATAGTGATTGGATCAGTCAGAAACACGTGTCCAGGGAGATTTAGAGCTGGGTCAAGGGGTTGTGAAAGCGTGACGAGGTTTGTGGGGTTTGCGGCGGTAAATGCAGTAGTCAGTTCACACTCTGAAGAATTTAATCCATTTTCTGTGCAAATTACCAAAGGTTCAGGAGATATATTTGGGGCTAATACCTGGATTGGCTGGTTTGAAGGGTTAGGAATAGGTGGTGGAGCCAAAACAGTAATTAATGAAGGAGCAGCAGGGAGCATGGTGTGTGCAGTTGGGGAAGCGAATGCAATCGTGCAAGGTGAAGCTGGCTGCAAGGCAACTGGGGTAAGAGAGGTGGGGGATGGAGTCAGAGCAGCAGAAGGAAGTGCAAGTCCATAAACTAGTCCCTCTGCAACAGGCTCCACTGGAGTCATAATGTCAGAACTCGTGACTATAAAGTCTGTGACTAAAGGAGCTGCAAGATTCCCTAAACTTGTGTTCGGGTCGCTGATGCTAAGATGTTTGTATTCATCCATTAAGGACTTTTCTGACATGCAAGTGTCTGATGCTTCTTTCAAAAGTGTTTGTGAAACTACTTTTGATGTCAGCTCAGAATCTTCCAAGCTCCTTTTTTGCAAACTCAAATCCAGTGCAGCATCGGCTAAAGCTCCTTCTTCGTTTCGTTTGATGGTATTGGAAAGATCCAGTGGTTGCTGATTACAGGAGTTGCCGCCGGCCATCGTGGGCCAGCTTTCAGTCAAGACCTGATTCACTGCTGGTTCCTCGACAGACGGAGGCATTTCTTCTTTGTCAATGGCTGTTTGGTGAATGGGTGAGTTTTGTAGGGTCTGTGTTTGTCCTGTACTTAAATCACACTCACCTGTATCTGACGTTTGCATTTCTTCATTATTTGTTACATTTTGTTGAGGGGAACCTGTTCTCCTTTTGAACCTTCCAGTTGCAGCAGGTAAGACAGATAGGGCGACTGGTGAACAGGACTTCTGACCATCTGTGATGAGGGCGAGTGCTGGTTTAAGGCCGTCCTGCTTCTCCAGCAGCTGTTTCAGCTTCGGAGATAAAAACACGGTTCTCTCTTTCTGCACGACTGTGGATTCTGCGTTCTGAGGAAGCAGATTCTCAATTAAAGACGACACAAGTGAAGATGAAGAAGTGGAGGATACAACCACCTCAGACTCCAGTTCAGTTTTAATTTGCGGTAAAAGAGGTGGTGTTGCAGTTCTTCTCTTGGCCGACGCTTGGCCAGAAATGTCTTTGCTTGCAGCTGAGTCTGTATTTAAAACCTGGCTGATCTGGGTGGGGTCCAGAATCAGGGCATCCAGGCCAACTAAAGTAGACGACCCCGAATGAACCTCAGCCGTTTCGCAGCTACTGACTGTACTTGTCGAGACTATTTTTCCATCGATGTAAAAGCTGAGATTCTCTGAAATATTACTGGAGATATCTAACATGTACTGTTCTGCTTGCTCTCCTTCCTTTTCCAGAACAGCTGCAGGTGTTGTACCATCAAGTTGCGTTTCCTGTTGAGATGCTGAGCTAAATATTGTCTGGGGGTTTTCCTCTTGGGGTAGTTGGTTTTCCTCTGTGTGCAGGTGCTGCTCATGAACCCGACGCTCATGACGCCGTTTGTTGGTGTATGTACTAAATATTTTCTCGCAGTATTTGCAAGCATGATGCCCTTCTATTGTTCCCGATGTGTCTGGCTGAGCAGCATCTTCTCCAGAGGTATCAATGCTAAGAGGGGACGAACTATCTGGATGCCTGTCTACATCTGTACAATCTACAGACCTTTTCTTCTCATGCAGCATCTGAGCTGCAGTTGAACCAGAGGAGATGCTGCTCTTATTGCTTTTGTATGAATGTGCCGTGTTGTTTGCCAAAGTGTGGATGTGCATGTGTCGTTCCAAGCCTTGTTTGCTGGTAAAACGTCTCTGACAGTGCTGGCAGGGAAACCAGTCCCAGTGATTCTCTGTACCCTTGTCGTGCAGACTGGGGGAAACTGACTTAGTCGTGTCTGGTTCTGTACGAGTCTCCTCTTCTTCCTCCTCCTCTTCTTCTTCCTCCTCCTCCTCCTCTTCTTCTTCTATATCCTCATTGTCTCCATATTCCAATATGTAAGAGTGAGAAAAATCCTCCATTTTATCCAGAGACTGTATTCACTTCAGTGACGGAGTCTGGTAAAGGGGCGTTCACAGTTGTCACACCTATGGAATTAATTAAGGAGGTCAGTGTCGTTATTAAACCAAACAAGCTGAAAAACACTCATGAAGACAGTGGATTTCAGTCTGAAAGATGTGATTAAAGCTGTGTTTACAAAGCTTTGCATGACCTCTTTGATACAACACTCAAACATCAAACTCAATCCAAGGACTGGCTTCTACTCTGCATTTTTTTCCCTCCATGCTACTTATAGGTTTCAACAATAGTTTAATTTCTCTACTTCTCTTATTATGACCACTTCAGTTTTCATGTGATGCACTTCTCGGAGCATTCAATATATGAAAGATGTTGAATATTGCTTTAAAAATGTTAGTAATAACAGGTAATATCAAACTGACTACAAATCAGACAGACAGACAGATAGATAGATAGAGCGACACTTCACACCCCACATCCTGTGAAATGTATAATTTGCATTTAAAGGTCCAGCGCTCAAAACCACCTATCTCATGTCATTACTCTGAAATAGGGTTGAACTGGACCTGTGGAGTTGAATGAATGAAGAATTTAGACCCAAACAGAACATTTACAGTTTAGGGAGACCACAGGGACATGTTGGAAAATGCACAATTCTATTTAAGAAAGCTAAATATCAGTCCTTTAAGATAACATCATGACATCTTTGACACAACTGAAACGTCTTTCAGCTTACACATACAGATGTTCATTTGTGGTGTTCACAGTCTGAATACATATTAAGTTCCCTCTTTTAAGATACTGTCTATTTGACGTTACAAAGTACACATTATGTATTGCATAAACTGAACAATGAACAAGTAAAAATGAACTCACCATTTTAGCAGTCAGTGCAGAATAAATGTGGTGCTTTGTTTGACAGAACAACACGAAGGCTTTTCCTCCTGGAGAAAAAAAAACAACAAAAAACAAAAAACACTGAACATTAAAAATACTTAACATGAGTTTATGTCAAATAACTGTTAACAACCAAGCAGCCAGAGGTACTATCTGGTGACACTTTTGTAGTGTACGAGTGAGCACTGTTTGTGATCTCTGGTTGCTGAGTAAGTCTTGGGTCACTCCATAGCGGTTGCGCATTTATGAGATGTCTGTGACATGGTACTGAAATGTGTTTTCTGCAAGATCTTGGTGGTTTTATACTCATCTTCTGGAGGTTGTAATAAATGGCCCTTTTGCTGATTCCACCTGTACCTGTCTTTATAAAGCACCAAAATGTCTGTGTTGATATGATAATAAGAAGACAGAAATTTTGGCACCAGTAATCAATTACAACTATTTCTTTATTTGGCTGTTTAAAGGGATTATGCACAAGTTAAGATGAGATAAGATATACTTCACTGATCTTTCAAGGGGGAAATTCAAGTGTGTACTGCAGCACAAGACAGTATGCATCAATACAATAGAAAAATAAAGAGATGAAAAAATATAAACAACTCTGTTACAGTGGCTAACGTGACAAAAAATAGCAATGATATTAATGATGATGATTTATTTTATTTAGCCTTTGTTTATACAGGTAAAAACACATGGAGATACTGTAGAGATCTCATTTTCAAGTGTGACCTGTTTAGTAGCATGAAGCAGCAAGCATCTAATTTGTACAGCAAAATCACAGGTGCTCTAAAAATTAATTCCATAGCTGTATGTTCCTGTATACCCCATTTACACTTGTTATAATTGTTTTTCATCTATTCAATCCCTCATGATCAGCTGCCAGTTTTAAATAACTTTGGTGCATTTTGTCATTGATCTCTTGCTACAATAACATGATAGGCCCAACCTGTCTTATACAAACCTACTATCTTGTCTGTTTACCTCAGATCTGAACATTTTAAGCATCACAATCTGATTATTTTAAAGCACTTTTGTTGTGCAACCATCTAGATTTAATGTGCAAGATTTTTCTATTAATCCAGTCGAATTATTCCATCCCTGGCGCAGTTTATAGGCACCTGTAAACACTTGGGAAAACGTAAACAAATGCTATATAGCTTTAGTTTGTATTTTAGTCATACAAAGGCAAACCGATTATGATATAAACCTACAGGTGGTGAAATATTTCTAAAACTCAAGAGTAAAATCGAAAATAAATGTTAAACACTACTCAGAGGCCTACACACATACTTACTGAATCTGACTCTTATTATATAATTTTCTATATTTCCATGATTAAGTTATTAACAGACTTTAAGGACTGTATTTAATACGCATCTATAAAAATCCCGCAGAATGATGTTATCATAATTCGGATTAGCTTCGTGGTGCGTTCAAATGCAGCTGCTTCACCTGGTCTGATGACGCTCCCCCGTCCTTGCACCATTGCTAACTGGTCGCACAACACGTCGTCACATTACTGTTTTGCTACAAAGACTGCTAGCTCCTCCACAGAAAGGTCATCCGGCGGCTCTGAAATAGCTCCACCGAAGCCGTGTGGGTATAAAGAAGTTGCTTGGAAATTAAAATACTTAGAAACATTGGGAAAATACAAGAATAGTTTCCACTTACGGAGTGAAAGAGACGTTATCTGCCGTTAAAGTATTAATAATACACTGCTAGCCGCAATGCTAGCTCTAGCTAAACGTAAAAATGAATGTCCGTAACAACCGATGCTAACACCGATTAAAACACACGCGTGTACATTGCAGTTTCCGTACATACCTGTATTTGCAGCGGTGTCGTTAAAGGCTTTGATATATTCCTCTTGTGCAGATTGTGGACAGCTGTGTATGTTTTTTCCTTCCTTAATGCACCAACGAGGTTCCGGCGATCTGATTGGTCCGGGAGTGTGGATGTCAAATGTGGACCAATCAGAAAGGCGTTTGCTAAAGCAGCTGTCACACTGGGACTAAAATGAGAGCATTAGCGCATCACTGTCACAAATAAACATAGGCTTTATTTTAGTTATATAAATAGTTATAAATTTGTCGAATAATTATCAGTTGTGGGGCACGTGTTAGGATGTTTTACATGAAGAAAATTAGCAATGTCATTGTAAAAATACAATAAAAATGCAAAATAGAAAAAAATAGATATTACTGGATTTTTGGTTTAGTGCTGTTTTGTGTTAATTGCTGTAAGGGAGAATTCAGGTAATTTGGGAGTTTTTTTTTCTTTATGGGTCTTTGTTTTGTGGAATTAAAGAAGAAATAAAATCAAATAAGACTTTTTGTATTCGTTTCTTGTATATCATGTTTTATGTCTCTGTTAAAGCATCAAAAGCCACTTAACAGACATGTTACTGTACAAATGCCCTTTATAGTCATTTTAAGGTCTAAGAAAACCAAGGGAAAAAATAACTGGTCACAGAAATTGACAAATTATTAAACAAACAATGAGTATTTGTTGTAAAATTGTGAAACAGGATAACATGGAGAGGCATATTAAAGATTTAATATGACCTGCCATGGATCCAGGATCTACTGATGCACAATTAATATGGTGGAATGATAAATGTGTAACATTTGAAAATATTTAAAAAGTCAGAAGAACAAAAAAAGGAGATTAAAGTAGAAAACAAAGTTTACCACAACACCCCAGCCTTAAATGGATGTCGTTAAAGGAATATTTGTAATGGAAATAATGGCATCTTCACCATGTTAATGTTATGCCGTACCTACTCTTGTGTTTAGTGTTGTAAAACTGCAAATTATTTTTAAAAAAAGAAAAGATGTATTGAATTTTTCTCTCTGGTATTAAGAGAACAAAGTTATAACAACAATTGGGTTTTTCCAAGTTGTTTTTTTTTTTTTTTAACTGTTTGTCCTACTTATATGTTTTAACAAATCTTAAATCTCATTGTACATCTGGATATTGACAATAAATCTATTTTATTCTATTCTAAAAGTATTGAGGGAGTACACTGGGTATCAGGTAAAATGGAACAGAAACAGCAGAATTATAACAAAGCAGAACATTTAGTTTAAGTCATTTCTGAATTTTATTTAGTTTTATTCAAGTTTTACAGCAAAGTGTCCCTGACTGTACCTACATTATCATATCTTAGTTGGTTTTGTTCCTTTTTAATAGTAAGAATCTACAAAGTAAGTGGGACTATCTAAACATAGAAAAGTCAAAAATAACATGAACATTTGCTGCTTATAAAGTTCAGTGTGTGACCTTGGGACTAAAATTAGAAGACAACCACCAGCTACCAGCATGAACATATGCTGTCTTTAATTATATAACCTGAATATATTTGTCTTAGAAATTTATAAATACAGACCAGAATAAAGATGAACCAGCTCTTAATGCACTACAGAGTTCATGTAAAAACATTTCAGATCTGTGTTCCTGGAAGCGTTTTACGAGTAATGGCATTTTTATTAGTTCCACAGGGAAAATTTTTACATTCCAGTGCAGTGTCAAGCAGTGTAGTGGAATGTAACCTTTATTTAACCAGGAAAAAACTCAGTGAGATTAAAAATATGTTTTACAAGGACGTCTGGCCATGACAGACACCACAGACATCAGCAGCGTTAACAAGGATGAGACAACCGCAGACTTACATTTAGTCATATGTATATAGAATATTATCCACTAAAACATATTAAATACCAAACGTAGTGTCACAACCCGGTTCAGAGGTTGCAACAAAAACAGGGAGACAAAGGTGGTGGTAGTGAAACAATGATTTATTCTAACAGACAACAATAAGTACCCACAAAAACAACAACCAGCTGGGAGGTGGACCAGGGCAGGATGGTCCAAGGCCAGGAGACTACTCCAGAGAGCAAACCAGAGACAACAAGCAGACCAGAGCCAAGCCAGAGCACAGCCGGAAGACCAGTGAGCCGCTCAGAGACCCAGTTGAGCTGCTTAAATAGGCGCCTCCTTGATCGCAGGTGCAGCTGATCAGCTCTCTTCTCCATCTCAAAAGAACCCAGACAGTGCCCCTAGTGCCCAGACAGTGCGAGGCCGTCACAATAGTGAATAGAGATTTATGAAAAATCCTCAGTATCAATACATAAAAACAATCAGATGAAATATCTGCACCCAGATGAGAAATGTTTTTTGTATCAAGGTTTTTATTTAAGAGAAATAAGTTGAGTCAAACCTTCTTTTGTCAAAAAAAAAAAAAAAAAATACTGTAAATACAGCCTTGGAAATTATTTTTAAGTAGTAATAGAAGTGAAAAGTCAGCATTTGTTATAAATGTGACATTTATGTGAAGCCATCAGGGATTTAATTTGTCCAATGTGATGAAAAACCAGCATGTTTGAAGCTTTAATGAATAAAAAAAAGCTATATTTATATGAACAATAACAAGAACCCACTTTTTTAAAATTAAGAAGTAACTTATGTATTAATGAAAAAAAATAAAGAAATAAATTTAATTCCTGGGACAAAACATGAATAGCTCATTATGAATGGTTATGGAGTGAATTTCTTCGACCAAAAACTCACATTTTATTACCTTTAATGAATAAATAAACTACACTTACATTAATAGAAACAAAAATCCACTTTCACCATCAAGACGTAACACATTTATTAATAATAATTTTTAAAAAACCGAGAAAAAATTATTCCAAGGAAAAAGTCACTTTTCAGGCTTAGTGAAAGTGTTTCTTCCCAAATGCACAAGTCTAACTTTCCACATCTTGCAGTGCACTTAGTTGGCCACTAGAGGGAGCCATGTCTCAATAGAAGCGTGCATTTTCATCCTTAAACTTTCAGTCTGCTATTTTCTCAGCCACTTTATCCTTATTTTAGTGTTTTAACAATAGTAGGCATTGTGTAGTAGATATGAGACATTTGTTAAGTATTTAATTATAGTTTTTATCACACATGCATGCACTTTAAATGATTATATGTTTTTATTGCAGAAAAAAGTGACTATCTATTAAATATGAGTAATATACCCACACAGTTTATCATGTATCTTATTTATTGTAATAATTTGTGTTTTTCGAGCTGAAAAAACAGATGTCAGCCTGAGATTTATGATGTGTGTTTAGCAATGTGTACATACTCTGTTTTCCTCAACAATGGGCAATAGAATCACAAGGCAGTGGCTCATATAAATCACACACCTACTCTGATAGCGGTCTACCCCCTAGTTTCACATGGAATTACTTCAACCCACAGAATCATGCAAACATAAAAGACAGTCTTTGAATTGGACATGTAGGAGTCCAGCGGACCCTCCGTGTGCATTGGTGACATCGTGCAGCACATGGGTGGTGTTCTCATGGCACTTGTATGGTACAGTATGTCTCTGCTCGTAATGTTGCATGTGGGTTAAACCGTGTTTCATCGTCAAAATGCATACCATGACGACAATGAAAAATCACTCACTCATACTCCATACATGCATATTTTCCTCCTCCAGAAGGGGAAGAAGCTCTTTGATCCTGAATGTACATGATATTGGGAATAAAACAGTGTATAGATATTGCAAATAAAAGCTCTGATTAAGTAAAAATATTAAGTGTAATAAGTGATAGGAAATACAGTGATATTTCAATCACTCAATCAATCAATCAATCAATCAATCAAGCTTTATTTATATAGCTCTTTTCAAGCAAGAATTTGCCACCCAAAGTGCTTCACACGAAAAAAAGACAAAAAGACAAATCAAATAATAATAGTATTAATAACAATAATAATAATAATAAAAGCACATCCCTCCCATCCCTTGAATCAACCCATCCCTCCACACAAACACACGCGCTCTTATCATATATAGTTCATTTTGAAGTTCTGAATGTATTTTAAAAAGAGCACAAAGTCACATTTATAAGCAGATAGTCTGGATATTTGGTTTAATAGACCAGAGGTGTCAAACCCTTTGGTAGGCCGGTTCTGGTCCATGAACCACATGTTTGACAGCCCTGTAATAGAGAAAGGGTGATGTCATATGAGGTGATATCCTGTTGAATATGTGGAGTTGGTCCTTGTACACCTTCAATGGCAGCTCACTGCTTGTAATGTGCTAATGCTAATGCTAATGCTAGGTACTGTGTGTACTCAGATGGGTAAATCACTATCAGTAAAAATGGGTAAAATACTGAATTTACATGGATGATAAAGTAACTTAACCTTAAAGGGGTCATATTTTGCTTTTTGAAACGGAATTCTTCATTTTCCCACATGTCCCTGTGGTCTCCATAAACATAAACTGTAAATGCTCTGCTTGGGTCTGAATTCTTCATTCATTCAACTCCACAGGTCCATGTTCAACACTATTTCTGAGTGATGACACCAGAAAGGTGTTTTGGAGCGCTGGCCCTTCATTATTGCTATTATTATTATTTTACTTCTTTGGTCCATTTGAGATCAAACTGGGCTGTATGTGGCCCCTGAATGTGACTTTTGCAGCCTTGACTGCTAATAGCTTCAGCAAATCTTTTCTACCTTAAAAATGAATCTCATTGGCCGGATTGGACCCTTTGGCAGGCCGGTTCTGGTCCACGTGTCTGACAGCCCTGTAATAGAGAAAAGATGATGTCATATGAGGTGATATCCTCTTGAATATGTGGAGTTGGTCCTTGAACACCTTCAATGGCAGCTCACTGCTTGTAATGTGCTAATGCTAATGCTAATGCTAGGTACTGTGTGTACTCAGATGGGTAAATCACTATCAGTAAAAATGGGTAAAATACTGAATTTACATGGATGATAAAGTAATCTTAACCTTAAAGGGGTCATATTTTGCTTTTTTAAATGGAATAGTTCATTTTCCCACATGTCCCTGTGGTCTCCATAAACTGTAAATGCTCTGCTTGGATCTGAATTCTTCATTCATTCAACTCCACAGGTCCATCTTCAACACTATTTCTGAGTAATGACACCAGAAAGCTTGTTTGGAGCGCTGGCCCTTTAAATACACATGAGCCACTTCGCACCCCGCCCCCTCCAGGTTGTTGATCGTGCTCTTCTGTCTCTGAGCCCTTTAAAGTAGGAGGTGGGTGAGATGGAACACCTGAGTTTGAGGACTTCCAGGTGAACAGGGTTTGTGTCCAGTTTCCTGTTGTGTTCATATTCATGTTTTTTCTGTTTATTTTTCCAGTTTCAGAGCCGACCCCTTTTTCCTGACATGAATCATGTTATTTATATGACTAAATATAACCACACCACTGACAGCACAAGAGCCCACAGTACACAACTCTGGTGGTGAATATGATGAGCGACTTATAGACAAACAATAAAGAATAAATCAGGCAAAGTCAGAGAAAAACATGGTCAAAAATACAAGCAAAGCCAACAAACACTATCAAAACACAAGGAAAAAACACTAGTGCTCTATAAATGATGTAAACAAGACAAACGAGAGAACATGAGGGAGAGGGGAGTATAAGGACTATTTCGATGTTTGTAAACAGAGATGGTGTATTTTGTGGGTGGGGCCTAACTGGTGGCAGAAAGTGACAGTTGTGATGTCAACAGAACATGGAAACGCAAAAATCAGGAGAGAAACAGAGTAATGGAAGATACAGAGGCGTTCTCTGATTATTTTAATGGTCTGTCAGTGAGAGATAAGGTGTCAGTTGTGTCACTGTTGGCTCAGTGGGCAGAGCCAACCAAATGGACCAAGCTACAGCGGACGGACATCTGTTTATATGTTGTTAAAGAACACAGCGTTTACACAAAAGAAAAGCTCAAGGCATACAAACTGCTTGATGCCTCTAACTTTGCGTTTTAAAATCATGTTTTATCTTGGATGTTTGGGTTTTTTTTTCCTTTTGTGATTTTAATGTCACATCAATGTCTTGCCTTTTTTTCTGTAATTTCTTTTTAAGCCTTTTTAAAGCACTTTGAGTCACCCTGTGTACGAATAGTGCTGTACAAATAAACTTGTCTTGCCTTGGTTTGTATTTGTCATGTCCAGGATATTGAATGTTGACATTTGTCTGTTGGTTTTGGTGTGTTGAGGACTGACGTGCTGCCTATTCAGCGACAAGGGCATGAAACACAGTTTTACAAGATGTTGGCGATCATCAACAAGTCGACCAGCTCTACACTGACACTTATACTGCTCTTACGTGGCTGGGTAAGTGCTGTTTAATGTACAGGGTGGGTGAAAAGCAACTAGGCATTAAAATTGCCAATAAAAACCATATTCCTATATTGAAACAAGTGATACATGTTCTTTATTATATGGGAAAATAAAAGTCAATCTTAATTTTTCAATGTAAGCACCAGTGGCATCAACCAGTTTCCTCAAATGGCCAGGGATGGATTCAACAACCTTCTGTTGTGGATCAGTGAGAACCTCCTGAATCCATGAAAAAAGAAATAAGACAATAAGAAAATAAGAAATCACCATTAGTGTTGTCTGCTTATAAAGTATTTTCATCATGATTTCAGTGATTCTGAAAATTCTATATACAATTTCTCGTGCCTACTTACACCAATTTCATTGCTTGCTATTTTGCACAATGACAAAGTAGCTATTCTATTCTATTCTATTCTATTCTATTCTATTCTATTCTATTCTATTCTATTCTATTCTATTCTATTCTATTCTCACCCAGCCTGTACATTACTGTAATGCAAATCACTGCTGACTCAGTCAGTTTCAGTCCAGCCTGTCTGTTTACATCTAGGGATGCACCGATACCTGATACTGGTATTGGTAGAGGGTCCAATACTGAGTCTGAGCACTTGTACTTGAACTTGTAAAAGTACTTCGATACAAACACACTGATACCACTTACAGCAGTGTGACATTCCCACTTCAGTGCAGCAGGTACAGAGGAGTAATGTCAGCAGTGTGGACATTGAACTAAATAAACGACGGCGACAAAAGGAACGTTAAAGACACAGACGGATAACGATGCAGCGTTCTGTCCGTCCTCTGCATACACAGTTCTGTCCATTTTCCAGGTGCTGGTGATTGCGCTACCCAGATGGAGAAGGGGATGGCTATGGCTCAGGTTGTAGAGTGGGTCGTCCAATATCTGAAAGGTTGGCGGTTCGAATCTCGAATTGTGTCCATGGGCAAGACACTTCACCCTCTTTGCCTCCAGTGCCACTCACACTGGAATGCACATGAATGTTCAGTGGTGGTCAGAGGTGAAAAATGTCAGCCATGCTTCCGTCAGTCTGCCCCAGGGCAGCCTTGGGCACAAATGTAGTTTACCACCACCAGAGGGAGAATATGAGAGTGAATGAATAATGGATCAATAATGTAAAGCACTGGGTGACAAGAAAAGCGCAATAAAAATCTAATCCGTGATTATTAATACCAGTGGGAACCGTGGAGGTAGAGGATCTGTTCAAAGAGCCACTGTGTGAGTTAGTGCCAAACTACTGACAGATCTCAGACCACTACCCAGGGCTGGGCCAGTTTATGTCCTATTGATAATACTATGGGGGTAAGGAGTGGTGCGGACCGCCGCCCACACAAGTGAAAATGAAACTTAAACTCATTTGTCTTT
>JAQQZY010000027.1:3357333-3371065 GCA_030068375.1 Ostorhinchus rueppellii | reverse complement strand
AAACAAACAAACAAAAAAAAACCCCAAAACCCCCCAGTAGGTCCAGCATAGTGCTCCATAACGAGTTATAAAGGGGGTGTGGCTCTGTCGGAGGTTATGGGGAGTGCCGCAACAGACAATTCCACTGAAACCACCCGGGGAGGGGGTGCCATGACGTACCTTATTATGGAGGGGAGGGGGCATGGAAATTTGCCATTGACATAACATGCTGCTTGATATTGATACTTATTCAGACTAACACCCTTATTTTAGTCTCAGCGCCCCCTTGCAGCTTTCTCGTTCTAAATGCCCCCTAATGGTGACCCAACACCCCTGTTCAGAAACACTGAGAAACTCCACATGACTCGTACATAAAATATCATAAAATACTTGATTTTCACTAGAAAAATGTAAATTACGGAGGATTATTTAATCATAAATGGTACCTCCCCTCACCTTATCTTTTTTAAATCTTAATTTGCAGGTAAAAAAAAAAAAACCCAAAAAACCATATATATATATATATATATATATATATATAAATAAATATAAAAATTATCAATTAAACATTTGCATAAACATGTACTTATACATAAAGAACCACACAGATACAATAAAATAATGATGATAATAATAATGATAATAATAACAACAAACTAGTTATCCAACAAACCAACAAAAAACTAATTTTAAAAAAAGGGAAAAAAATCTTATAAATAATATTTAATAATACTTGATAAATAATCTGATCTCAAATCCTCTCAATAATCTCAAATAATCAAGTCCTCTTTACAATGTTCGGCGCTGATTAAAAGTTCAGACAGTGTACATCTCACTCTACCTTACCTTTCGTTTTATTTGTCTGTATGTGGTCTCTGAACTTAAATGAGTTGGACAGCCTTGGTATAAAGTCTTACTAGTTTTGACAATAATATCCTGTCAGACTGTGGATTTGAATATATACATTTTATGTCACAGTTATGGTCAGTGCACATGAAGCTAAGCTGTCGTCAGACCGTGTACTTCCGGTGGTCTAACCTGTCGTGCTGCAGGTCTGTCCGGTGTGACTCTGGTGGGAGAGCGACGGGTGCTGTTGGGAATGATGCTGTTGGTGCTGGCCGTGTGTCGGGTGTTGACCGTGGGTGGAGTGCGGAGAGAGGTGCTGCTGAGTGTGGTGTGGGTGGTGCGACGCCTGGCCGTGGTTGAGCTGGTGGTGGTGGCTGCTTCCTCCTCCTGCACCAGGGGAGTGCTGGTAGGAGCAGGCGGTCCGGGACTCAGCGGGGATGCCCATCAAACCTGCAAGACGGCAACAAAAAACACACCATTTCTACCAACACGGACAAATAGGAGAACCAGTGGTGACATTAACCAGAGGTAAAAACACAGATAAAACCTTTTAGTCTGTGAAAACATGCACTCCCAACATGAACCTATCAATATCACTTTTAATATTAGTATATCTCCAGATTTCACACTTAGACTCACTGATGTGTCATCGTCATCACCACAATATCACATACAATCGATGCCTTCTGCTCGGAAATGAAATGAAATTCAAAGAAAATTAAACCAGACGACTGGTTCAAGGCAAATATTATTAACACCTTATACCTTCCAAGTCTCAAAAACATGCTTTGATAAGTATACTTGTGCTTGTATACATGTTGAAAAAGGATGTCAAAGTGAAAATAAAACTGATAGGTCATATCGTTGATGTGCTGAAAAGAATGCTGCTGTAAACTGTCTTTAAGTATTATTTAATGTGTTACATGAAGGAAAAATCCATATTTAGCTAAAAACTCTTGGAGATGAAGAGTTTTTTCTATATAATTCAGAATGAAATTTGCAAAAATAAAAAGAAAATTTGGTTTAGGGACAATTATGTGAAAATTACTTTGCTTGTAAATTATTTAAAAAGATCAATGACGCTTTGTGGAGTAGAAACCATGAATCATTAGTACGAAGACACAATTCAGCTGGAAACTGAAAACAGAGCTACATTTACTCAAACATGCTGTCAGAAAACTGAGTATAACCCTCAGAGTTGAACATTTGAGTTATAAAATATAGGTCGTGTTTTCGTTAATTTGGCCTTAAAACCTTTTTGCTTTAAGCCCAACCCTAATCAAAGCTATCCACGTTTATTATTAAGATAAGTAGATTAATAAAGCCTTTCTTTGCCTTTTTCTACTGTGTGAACTTTGCAGATGGAAAGAAAAGATACAAATGTTCACCTGAAGTTTGTATTTGATTTGATTTACTGATTTTTTCCGAACATTGAATGAAATTTAACAAATATGTGAACAAGCAAAACCTAAATAACAATACAAATATCAACAATCATAACAATCTTAGACAGAAGAACAGCACAATAGTTTCATTTACATGCCCGAAAAGGGGTGGGAAGAAGTGCAAGTTATCTAATCCCACTCCATAAATTACTACTACTACTACTACTACTACTACTACTACTACTACTACTACTACTACTACTACTACTACTACTACTACTACTAATAATAATAATAATAATAATCGCCATCTTCCATTTATATAACACATTAACTCTTTTATATTTATATAGCTTTTCACACACACACACACACACACACACACACACACACACACACACATACACTTAATAATCTTTTACCTATACATTTCTTGTGCTGGCAAATATATAAATAAATAAATAAATAACTCAAATAAATAAATTTGCTCATAGTTTATATTTTATGACATGGAACTGTTCATCATTATGGATGAATTCCTATAAAATCAGATGATTTTTATTCCCTTCGCTTTTCTGAAAATAACTAATGACACTGACATCTAGGAATTCCCGTTCACCACATGACATTAACGCTGCCTGTCGACCTAAGCTTTTAGTTTTATAAGTCTGAGTAAGAAAACAGCTGGTCCACGTCTATGGTCTGGAACAGTTCATTAAACAACCCTGTTTAGGGCAGTCAGCAACACTGAAGGTGACTGGGACGGTTTTTGGACCCTGTGGGTAGGTAATTCTGCTGTACCTATTGAACATATATGTTTATACTTCTGCTCAACCCTTTAAAAATAATTCCTGTTGTTTTTATGGGAAAAAAGTGGCAGCTGTGGTTACCAGAACAATCCTGTAAAAACACATCTAACAGCAAACGCGTAGATTTAACATTGGATTTCAGTGATATTTAGATGTTTAAAATGTTCAATGTTGTTTTTTTTTAACTTTTAAATAAAAATTTAAAAGTATGAGAATAGACTTATTTCAATATTCCGATCTTGCAATTTAAAACAGCACCACATTCTTTTTCAGACAAAAGTTTTGTTTTCTCAAAACAATAGAAATACATAATTTCTACATACAAATCTGGTTTTGTTAACAGACTCTTCCTGTAAGAACTATATTTGATTTAATCACAAAAATCTTTTCAAAATGTAAGACTATTTGTTGTAAGACTGGTCTTCTTTCTGCTTCCTTTCGTTCCAGTACAGAGAACGTTTGTTTTTCTATTAAATTGTTTTTATTTTACAAAGAATGAAATAAAGAATAAAATGAAAACGAAAATAAACAATTTTGCAGTCCATTTTCACCTACAATTTTTTATGTTGCAATTTTACAACTTCTCTGTGTTAATTCTACGGTCATTTTTTACAGTGTATTCATCGCATTTTTGTTGGAAATATTTAGAGGAACATGTTACATTTTGTACAAAAGAAGTGGATTAATTCTTCACTTTTCTATGCAGTGAGTTTTGTGAATAAAAATTAAGTAAAGCCCGTGTTTAGTCAAAGTTTGCATCTGCCCAGACTGGATCCTACAATATGTGATCAACATTCGTAGATGGAGACACTAATTGCTTTTCCATTGACCCTCAAATAGGGCAAATATAACTTGTGCATAAAAATGTGTCTAATAGGAAAACGTACATTTCGCCAAAATTTCGCGCTGTCAAGAGGTGGTTTTTCGGGCATTGCGAAATTGGTATATTTCACAGAACTGCAATGGACAGAGCTTTTTTTCACAAGTAGAGTCATATGAAAAAAATAAATAAATGTGGATGGACGTTACAAATCAAGAAGGAAACTGAATAATTTTTTAATTCAGTACAGAATAGAGGGGTAATATATCATAATAATAACGAACATCTGTAAATCAATATATTTATGTTTGTTGCCATGTTCATGGAATTACTTCTTGTGTCGTCTCGTGATAATAAACAAATCATCACATTTGTGATTTAATGGAAAAATTTACATGGTAAACGCACTTCTATTTTTTTTTTACATTTAGTAAATATCAGTAAAGTTTTGCGCATATGCCTAAGGAACAGCAACTACTGTTTGTGTGGATAAGAACAACATTACAGGAACCACTGCGGACAACCCTCACTGTGGACAACCCTCAAATTGCTAAATCTTTTTCAGCCATTCAGTGAAATCCTTTTTTGGAGAATCGATTGTCATGTAATTTGCCCTTCTTTGTAACAGACTGTGCATCTGCTCTGAGCAGCCAGACCATGGTGTTTTTGGCTCTATTGTCCTGATCTGGGGGATTTTAATGTATTAGTTAAAAAAAAAAAATGCTATCAGGACTCAGAAAAAACATTTGAATTTTTTTTTTTTAGACTTTTTAAAAGATTAATTCAAGACAATTTAATACAGATCACTGTAAGGCTTTATTTTTATGCCTTTTGACTTTTGAGGATCTGCAGGAACCCTGGAAATCTATTCTCAGCCATTTTCATTCATGTAAAAAGCCAAAAAAGACACTGTGGACCAGAACCAAATTGCAGATTAACATGAATATTTCATGGCTCGTGTTCTTGTGCTTATAATCCCTTAGCATCAAGCTCAGTACAGCATATTTTCATGTTCATGCCCAGCCTGCTGGTTAACTGTCATCTCAGCATCAAAAAGATGTTAAATATTGAACCAAGTAGTTTTAACAGCTTGGAGGTTTGATTTGATGCACAATTTGGCAAGTCTTTATAGTAAATACCACACGCCTCAACTCTGACTCTGAGGTTGTGTTTGGTTATTCTTATCTAACAAACGGAAAATGTTAAGTGGTAGAAAAAGTATTTTGATAAATGGGAGTTGAGAGAAGAAAGTAACATGTAGCACCATTCAGAAATGAATTCACAAAGTGGTGAAATGGAGTACAGAGTTGACCTTCAGGCATCTGGGAAGGAAAACAGCAGACAATATACAAGAAAACGGCTTAAAAAAAGAACCTCTAATTTGCATCCATGTGTTACACTGACTTAAGGAGATTTTACAAGGTTGAAAAAAGTAAAAGAACAAAAAACAAACAAAAATAAAAGGTTAACTGAGTTTATTATTATCCCCTAAATTCAGTCTCTGACTTTTACCCATCCTATTACGCACAGCATTTAGTATTAGCATTAGCACATAGCTGTCAACAATATAGGCCAACAATAAAACTGTTTTAAAAAAACGTCTGAATTCTATTTATGTTACACTGACTTGAGTTTTTACAAGGTTAAAAAAATAGGTTGCCTCACTTTATTATTTACATAATTTCATTTTTCAGTCTCTGCCTTTTACCCATTCTAATATGCAGAGCACCTAGCATTAGCATTAGCACATTAGAAGTCATTGATAATATATAAGGAAATAGTTTTTAAAATTTCTCATTTGAATGTATGTGTTGCACTGCCTTCAGGAATATTTATAAAGGCTGAAAAAAATGGCTAAGTCATTTTATTATTTCTAAATTCAGTCTCTACTTTTTACCCATTTTAATATGCAGTGCATCTAGCATTAGCATTAGCATATTAGAAGCTATTGATAATGTATAGGAAAACTGTTCTAAAAACTTCTCAGTTGAATTTATGTGCAACACTGACTTGAGGATTTTTTACAAGGCTGAAAAAGAAAAAAATACAAATACAAAGGCTTGCTCACTTTACTTTATGATCTCTAAATTCAGTTTCTGCCTTTTATCCATCCCAATATGCAAAGCTCCTAGTATTAGCTTTAGCATTAGCAGTTAGCACATTAGGAGCAGTTACAATAAAACCTTTTTTAAATTCTAACTTCACGTGTGTTTTCATGTGCATTCATTTCTAACACTAAGTTAAGCTTAAGAAGTTTAATTCACTTTTTCTCTGAAACATGGTGTCTGTTTTAGCCATCTTAATAGATGCAGCAACTAGCATTAGCATTAGTATATCAATGTCAGTAAGCTACCTTTGAAGACCATTACACCTATTTAATACAGATAATAGGCTATATATATTTTAATTTTGGCCCTTTGCTATGTTTGATCTTTTTTCTATTCTGCTCTCTGTATTATTCAGTCGCAAGCCCCATTTTCCTAACTGGATATCAGGTTTTATCTTGTCTTATGATTTACGGTGTTGAATAAAATTGCTTTTTTTCAATCATGATTCCAGTGATAGTTTGAAAATGAGGAAATGACTGACTATGTTTACATACACACTAATATTACACTATTTAGGTGTCATGTAACAGCATATTCCACAAGCATTTTCTAAATACAACCTTTTTCTGAATGGAGCATTTCCACTTCAGACATCTAAAATATGCGGATATTATTGGTTTTATGAGGATTCTTTGGACATAAATACAGCACATTCAGAAATCAGTCTAATTTGTGAGTTTTAGTGCAGGTTGCAACATCCAGCTGCTGTTTATGACCAGCTGGAATAAAAACAAAGATCCTTTTGGCTAGAGATGTTTGCTTTAAAGAAAATTCCATATTTCTATTCAGAAGGAGAAGCCCACCTAGTGTGAAGCATTATGAAAGTGAGATCAAGTTTTATATACATGAGCAAGTATTTTTTTTTTTTATAGAAAGTGTTTGAAGGAACAAAAAATGAGGCTGAATTCACACAGTGGAACCTCTGCCACCAGAGGAAAACTTAGAAAAACCATTATTTTTTAATGAGGTCTGCAGTTCTGAACGTAAACAGAATATTACAGGAAGATTAATTTTCATTAGCCATGTTTATATGGAATAGTGTGTTTTTCTTGTTTTTTTTTCTTTCAACAGAAAAAAAAGGCAGATCAGTGTGTATGTCCAAGTCAAAAGTCAAAGTCAATATTATCGTCAGTTTTGCTATATGACCATCGCTTACAGAAAACTGTGATTACAAAACTCTAAAGCCCCACAGTGCAAAATGAACATACAGCAGAAGGAAAAAAAAAATAGAATGTACCTGTAAACATCAGGGGGTTGAGAAAATAATAAGCAGGCAAAATGTAAACATAAATGTAGACATCCAACAAAGTTCGTAGTGTCTATGTTCTTAATTTATTTAGTTTCCTTCTATATCAGTCTGTTTTGACAGATTATGTGTCTGATACAGAAGGAAACTAAACTATAAACGCAGAAATATTCCCATAAAACTACAAAAAAAGTCATTGTTTTTAATCAATCAATTAATTATTGATTCAATGAAATGTCAGAAAACAGAGTTCAAGTTACATCGTTCAATCAAATCACATGTGAATAAGTTCAGGCCCAAAATATATTTAACTGAAAATGAATATCAGATAAAGACAAAGCTTAAACCACCTGAATATTTTTTCTCCATAACTTTAATCTCTGCTGAGAGCTTCTTGACCTTTTCTTTTATCTGTAGGTTTCATGGTTATCACTTAAAGACAGAACAGTTCAGTTTTATGATCTCTTTAAAGATCACTCGAGTGCATCAGGAGGATCGGTTTTGTTTTTTTTTTTTGGTTTGTTTTTGTTTTTTTGTGACCAACAAATCATAAGGGAATCGATAAGCGCACAGAGCTGGTCTAAGTACATCCTGGTGAGTGAATTTTTACTGCTGTCATCAGGATATTGTAACACTGTGTTGGCTTGTAAACCTGTTTTATTCACTCATTTCCTCCTTCTGCTGTTTGTCAGCTCACTGCTCTATACTGTCGCTGGCTTTTACTTGTTCATTTATTGCTTGTTTTTTCTGTCCTTGATCATGATTATATCTAGTAAATTCTGAAGGTAACATAAAGTTCTAATGAGCTGAATTAAAGTGTGTTGTATTTATTTTTCAGTGTGTTTAATTACAACATGGTCTTGGAAGGAAAGGAAAGGGCAGTAGGTGAATGATGAGGTTTTACTAATTGAAGATGATGTAACCCTTAATCCTGCCTTTCCTGTAATGGAGCAGTTTTTATTGGGGTGCCAAATGTCACAAAATATATAAAAGAATATGATATGGTAAAAAACAAGGTAAAAGAAAAAAATAAACAAACAAAAGGTTAACTCAGTTTATTATCCCATAAATTCAGTCTCTGCCTTTTACCGATCCCATTACATAGCATTTAGTTATAGTATTAGCACTGAGATGTCAACAGTATAACTGTTGGGGAAAAAACCCTTTAAATTCTATTCATGTTACACTGACATGAGTTTATACAAGGTTAAAAACAGGTTGCCTCACTTTATTATTTATATAATTATCATTTCAGTCTCGGCATTTTACCCATCCTCATGTGCAGCACACCTAACATTAGCACTGAGCACATTAGAAGCCATTGATAATATACAAGGAAACCAGTTTAAAAATGTCTCATTTTAATTTCTGGGTTACACTGCCTTGAGGAATTTTTACAAGGCTGAAAAAAAAATGGCTAACTCACTTTACTATCTCTAAATTCAGTCTCTGCCTTTTAACCATTCTAATATCAGCATTCGCACAATAAAAGCCATTAACAATATATTTTTTTAAATGTTCACAAAACTTATTTGAATATAAATGTTACACTGACTCGAGGGATTTGTACAAGGCTGAAAGAGTAAAAAATAATAATAAAAAAGCTAACTTGCTTATTATCTTTGAATTACGAGCTCCTCATCTCAGCTTTAGCATTAGCATTTAGCATAGTAGGAGCATTTGACAACATACAATAAAACTGTTATAAAACATCTCTAACATCATGTGCGTTTTCATGTCTAGACCTAAGATGTTTGAGAAGAAGTTTAATTCACTTTATTTTCTCTGAATTACAGTGTCTATGTTTTAGCCATCTTAATAGATGCAGCACCCAGCATTAGCGTTAAAATTAGCGCATTATGGTCAATAAGCTACCTTTGAAAACCGTTACACTTATTGGTCTATTGGTTGATTATTTATGAATGTTACATCTATAAATTCTATTGAAATTCAGTTTTTATAACTAAGTGTGAATCAATAAACTCAAACGCATAACCTAAAATATCTGAAAAAGCCAGTAAATATAAGAAAATTGCAGTTTGGTTTGGTAAGGTGAATGCTAAAAGGTTGTTCCTGAGAGTGTGGAAGAAGGACTCAGTGCCTACGTTTGACCTTTGGTTGGGGAAACTGGCAAACACACGGCACCTGGAAAGCCTAGGGTATTATAATGATAAAGGCAAAGTGACCAGATATGGGACCCTGTGTTTTGACTGATGTGTGTGATTGACTTTACTGTTTTCTTCATTACATACACTTTTCTTTCTTTTATTTTATGTATGATTACTAATTTGAAAGCATATTAATTTATTATTGTTAGAACTGTGTTTCTGTAAATTAATTTATGTGTGTTTAAGATGAGAGTTTCCAGTTATGTGTAATATTTGACTTAAATTTGTCTGGTTCAAAAGTTATGACTCTAAAAGTAGTGGGCAGTCCATCTGTGTTATCACCCAGCAGCAGTTGTAGTGCATACTGAAAATATGTCCAAACTTTGAGCCAGTTGCCTAAAATGTTCAGTTGTTGGTTGAATAGGACAGACCAGTACAGCCAACAACCTGGAGGGGGCGGGGTCATGTGCATTTAAAGGGCCAGCGCTCCAAACCACCTTTCTGGTGTCATTACTCAGAAATAGGGTTGAAGATGGACCTGTGGAGTTGAATGAAGAATTCAGACCCAAGCAGAGCATTTACTGTTTATGTAGATCACAGGGAAATGTTTGAAAATTAAGAATTCCATTTAATGAAACAAAATATCCTTTCTTTAGACAAATAAATAAATAAATAAATACTGTGTATGGAAGAAGGATGTGATTTTACATTGACAGAAACTGCAAAAGCCACTAAATCCCTTTTCTACACAAGAATATGACTTCACTTCCATCTGAACAACATGTAAATCATGAGAAAAAGCTACTTTTTCAGCAAAATCTATCAAACTCAACAGAAACCAAGTATGATTGATCCAGCTCCATAATGTTGTAGAAGATGATGCCGTTTCCACGGTAACTACAGAGCCTCTGAACGTCCAAATGGGTCACATCTGATGACCAAGAAAAGATGACAAACTGTATTTTACACAAATTATTTAGACCAGAGGGAAGTGTTTAAAAATGCATAATTCCATTTTAAAAAAAGCAAAATGTCACTCCTTTAATTAAATTTATTTATTTGCATTGGATTTTCTGCCTCTGTCGTTTAAATATTAAGCCTTGAAACCAGTAAAAAGACATTGTACCACTATCAGGGAAAAGTGGTCTAATTCTGATATGTGACTCAGATCTGACTTAGTTTCATAACCGCATGAATCACATGGAATCTCATCTATTAGACTGATTGAGAATCAGACTCAGGTAATGTGACCTCAATTACAGCAGTCATATTGGATTCATCTGACCTTTAACTCCAGACTCCAGATTGTCATTCATCACAATTCAGCGCTGGCAGGAGTCAGTCACCTCGTGTAATTAATAATTCAGCTCTCTTCATCCCCATCATCAACTGTTTCTCTAGGTTTACTTCTATAGAACAGCATGATGTGTGTGATACTTTTGTAACTATTTTTTTTTCTTTTTTAGACTTGTTGGTTCAGGGTTTTAACCTGTTCATACAAAAATGTAATTTTCAAGGTTTGACACTTTTTTTAACCAAAAATTTGTAATTAAGAACTTCAGAGGTGCAATAGAAATACACCAAATAATGTCAATTTTTAAGGTTAATTTAAGGTTCACTTCAAAATTTATTAAAGGGGTGATATTTGACTTTTGTAAAAAAGACTTGTATGTACTTTCAAACATTTTCTCATGGTCTCCATAAACAGTAAATACTCTGCTTGGGTCTGAATTCTTCATTCATTCAACTCCACAGGTCCATCTTCAACCCTATTTCTGAGTAATGACACCAGAAAGGTGGTTTGGAGCACTGGCCCTTTAAATGCACATGAACTGTTACAGGCCCCGCCCCCTCCAGGTTGTTGGCTGTGCTACTCTGTCCCGTTCAACCAACAACTGAAAATTTTAGGTAATGGGCTCAAAGTTTGGACATATTTTCAGTTTTTATTACAACTGCTGCTGATAAATAATTATGTTGAACTAGAGAAACGTTTATCTGAAGTCTGGACCTTATTTGTGCAAATGTCGTGATGTAACTAATTATAGATGTAAGAAATGAAGCAGGAATTAAAACAGGTTGTAGAAATCCAGTGGATTTTTATCCAAATGAATATAAAGGTAGTTTAGCAGCAGCTGGAGGGTTCAAATCCAAACTGTCTGAACAATTAGGGTCTAAATACACAAAGAAATGAAGCACAGACTAAAAAAAGTGGGTTTAGGTAAATACGAGCCCTTTAAACTTTTCTTCCTGTTGATATTTTGATGCGGAGACTGAGAAATCCTGGTGTGTTTTTATAACTTTTGCAAAAAGGACAAACCAAATAATGGCCTAAAAATTTTTCACAACACTGTATATGTTTCATATCAAAAATTGTTATTCGCAGTTATAACTTCCATCTGTATTTAATAGGTTTAATGTAGATGAGGATCACATAACAAGATGTTGACATTTTACTGCTGTGACGAAAAACAAAAACATACATACAAATACATATTACATATACACATATTTGTACACTACACTCTAAAAAATTAATCATCTGTGTTTATATTATTTTTATAATATAGTTGTAGTGGAAATATGAAGTGTTGGTGCCAAAACTGAGCCAATTTGAATTCATACTGTCAGTAGAAAAAATGCATAAGTGATGACCACATCCTCCCCTCAGCCCTACAGCAGCCACAGCAAACATAGAGCTTCATGAAGAAGAGTGCAGTGATATCTCCTACGTCCAGAAGAAAGTGCAGTACGCAGCATCACCACAGTACACGAGGAGAAGAAAAAAAAACTCATTTCAACACCACATCGTAGCCAGCCAATAAATATTTCCAAAGCTATACATCACCATTCAGACAAAAGATCTGTTTTTTTGTTCTTATCACTCGGTCATAGATCTGAGCCGTGAATCCAAATTAAGCATTAAGGTTTACAGTGTGAACGCAGCCTGACAGTGTGACGCCTCAGACATGTTTTTAAGAGGACGTGATGAGCACCGCTGCCTGTGTGACTCACTGGAACTCAGATTCTCCAATACAATGACTGCTGACACCATTTCCCACTAAGCCTCACACTTAAGGGACCCTTCCGAGCATCCCCTTAATCCATTTCATTTTCTGTCTAGGTCTGTGTGTTGTATGTATGTGTGTGTGTGTGTTTTTTTTCTTCTTCTCCTCACACCATTCTCATTGTCTTATCTTTTCTGTGCGTGAACCCAGACCACAAATTGAAGGGGACCTTGTCAGAGGCTGAAACGCAGGCAGCAGTTGCAGAGCTCAACAGAGCGCATCAACGCGTTAAGTTTGAGAACATCCGCCGATGTGTACAGGGAAAAGAAAAGAGAGAGAGGGAAGGTGATAGGAGGGTGGTGAGCTGGTGGGGGGTCCAAGTGGGAGGAGGCCTGGTGACCTGAAAGCTTCAGGAAGCAATTAGCGAGATGCTTCACAAACTTTAGAACCAATCTAATTAGCTGCTATCAAAGCTGCAGAACCCTTTGCTCTGCTCGACTGCAGATGTGTTTGCAAGTTTTTTCTCCTTCTGTTGAATTCTTCTTCTTAATTGCCTTTACTCATTTGACTGAGCCAGCCATAAAATGCAGATATGCGGAACAACAGATTGTTTGTTTATTAAAATACAATAGAGTAGGAGTAGTGTATTGTGGAGGTTAATACTGGAAGGGTTTTACTGCTATGACAGCACTGTTAAACTCTTTGTGCGTCAATTTCAATACGAGCTTAAGCTTGACAGTTAATTATGTGCATGAATCCTGATATAAAGGTTTACAAGGTTTTTTCCTGCTGACACACGCATGTCAGTGTTGATGTTGGACAGGCAAACGTGAACAAAAACACTGCAACGAGATCAAGGTTTTCACTCGGATTTTTCTTATGGATCTGGTGTCTGGATACAATTAATTTTAATGGACAAATGTGAAAGTCGGAGGTTGCATTTCAATAACTGTCTATATTATAATACAAATATAACATATGTCTACGCCGACAAAATAATTACAACTTTAAATCACTTTGACAATAAAATAAACATTACCTACAGAATGTTACCTGTAGCATGTTTAAATAACCAGGCGATGGTTCTGCTTTAAGACGACAAGTTCATATTGTACCATTTTCCTAAAATAAGAATTAATTGTAAATTAAACGCTGAGTGACGGGGAGTGAGATCGAAATGGACAAATAAAAGCCAGTGTTTAAATGCAGGCCAAGTGAAAAATAACACAAACTAAATCTGAACAATAAAAGCCTGCTCTTTTTGTTGTTCAGTTGTTCTAAATTGTGTATTTGTTGCATTTTATATAACTGTTTCATTTTAGACACTGCAGGTGTGTGTTTATATATATATATATATATATATATATATATATATATATATATTTTTTTTTTTTTTTTTTTTTTTTTTTTTTTTTTTTTTTTTTTT
>JAQQZY010000027.1:3339669-3355108 GCA_030068375.1 Ostorhinchus rueppellii | reverse complement strand
ATTAATACTGTGTCAAGTAGGACAAAACCTTGTAGATATTATGTTCAACTATGCTGAATATATATATATATATATATTTTTTTTTTTTTTTTTTTTTTTTTAATTTTTTTTTTTTTTTCAGCTGAATCAATGTTTGCGTCATAAAATCTTTGTTTCATTATAAATGGTTTAACATCTTTTATTTTGAAACAGTTAAGGATGTGCTATGCTTATGGAAACCCACATTGCAGGACTTATTACAAACATTAGTAGATCACTAGACTTAATACTAAATAGGATCAAAATTGAAACAAAGCCACTTTTACACAGAGATCCTGGAACACAGTAGATGTTGATCCCACCTTTTTTTTCCCACCACTGACTGATTTCCACAGCCAAGACGAAGAAGTAACAGAGGTAAAACAGGCTGCACTTCTTCACAGCAGACCTACATTCAGGAATCAAAGGGGCGTTGATGCAGCCAATAGTGCAGCGTATAACTAATGGAAATCACAGTCCTACATGGGTTCGGGTCCCGGTGGGTGAACCTCAAACTTCAGTGAAATGGGTGAAACATTTAGTGCCGTGTCGGATATGGGTTCGGGTCAGGTCGGATGCAAGAGAGCGCGGGTCTAATTTGCAGTTTACATTAGGCTACAAAACATCTGTGTTAAGACTTTGTGTTAAGCAACGTTTTCATTTGGCTCCGCCTTCAACTGCAGTTGCACACATCACTGTGGTTCGATTGTCATGGCAATAAACATTTGTATTGAATTTTTTTTTTTTTTTAATATCTGACTGATTTTCATTCCGGTTCAGGTTGGATATCGGATTTATTTATAGCAGGTTTAATGCTTTTTAATGCCACTTTGAACATATTAAACATCCATGTCCAACTGCAGATACAGTTTTATGTCAGTTTTACCGTCCACAGGCTGTAACAGGTTCTGAATACTTCCTCCTCCAATCACTTCTGCTCAAACTTATATTTTCCCATTTTTCCAACATTTGCTAATATTCCCTCCGCTATTTCGCCACAGCATGAGCATGCTCACAGCATGTTGCATTCCAAGAATCCGGTGTTGAGACTTCATGCATTGGCCATGAACATTAGCTAATTAAAGGGTTTTTCCTGTCAATCATTACACTATACTTCAGATCAAAATTATTACATATTTATATAATCAAAATAAATCATGATTAACAATGCTTTTATCTATCAAGTGTGTTTAATTTTTTAATGCCTCTGGACATTGACTTTAATGCTTTTTAATGGTATTTAAAGCCTTAATTTTCACAAAATCTATGTAATGACTTTTTATGCTTTTTAATGACCTGCAGAAACACTGATATATCCACTGTGTTCTTGCAGCTTGTAATGAACATAATCTGCATCACTCTCTCCACCAGCAGAAGGCCTTTTTTGGTGCTTTTTACCCTCAGTGATCAATAAATACATATATTTAATCTGAAATTGCTGTGAGCTGGAAAAGTATGTTTAATGCCCGACGCCTGAAGAAAAAGGATGACTTCAGAATATTAACATGGCAAGCATTTTCATAGCCTCAGTGTGAATGACAGATGTAGGTCTAAGCACTTAAAAATATATATATATAAACATTCCTCAAGACAACCTTTCAAGAATAGTTTTGCGAGTTCACGGGGGGCATCTGAAATCCACGAAGTCGACATTGTGCAACAGTTTGGTCTCATTTACCAGAGACCAAACCCTGTCTGACCTCTGAGCAGAGTTTTTCACTTATTCTGGTGTGATGGAAACCTCTCTGCAGACATGAAGCATGAGCTGGGTGTTGCATTTGTCTCCTGTGTACAAGGCTGCTACATCCATCTGTAGTAAAAACGTCCAAAGCTTATCATTCTTAAGAACATAAATGTTACTGTGATTCTGTTTTTATTACCCGGCTCTACTCCAAACCCACATAAACCGCCGCTACATATCACTGTGCGTCGATGAGAGGTGCAGCTGCTCAAATTCACGGCTAAAGTGGGCTATTAACCTTTTCAATTGCGCCTTTAGCTTATTCCTGAAGTGCTGAAAGGATTTTAATAGGCTGTTTCACTGTCAAAACACAAATGCCCTCTTTAGGTATAGACTTCATTATAGCTGTTTTGTCTGAGTATTACTACAGGACATTTTGACGGATAAAATTTAATTTATGTTTTCGAAAAAATGGCCAGCTGCAAAATACAATGATAATGTGATGAGATGATGGTTAAAACCCACCTTGCTGCGAGAAAGACTGTTCGAAGACACACTTATAAAGGCTGCGAAAAGACGAGCTGAGGTCCTCGAAGTCGGAGAAGCAGAGCTGTTTGTCCCGTGACTCTGGGACCGGTAGACCGTACTGGGGCTGCGGCGGCGGAGGGGGGGGCGGTGGTGGCTGGGTGGGCTGCTGGAGGCTCAGGGACTGGGACGAGGGCTCCGAGTGGCTACTCACCTACGAGACAAAAAAAAAAAAAGAGGGAGAAGAGAGAGAGGCAAATAAATGATGAGAGCAACATTGAAGACATGCAGGGAGAAACAAGTTAAGGTGAAAAAAATCATCAAAGAATGAATTCCCACTGCAGCTGAACGAGGAGCCAGACCGACAGCAGCACTGCATCAACACCAAACAACGTCTCCTCATTCATTCAGCGAGACTAATGAGGCCACACATCAGGACAGTGGGAAAGCAGCGATGCAAGGGGGATCTGGCGAACAAATAAACAAACCCAAAACTTCAGATTGATCCTGGGGTGACCTTTGCAGTTGAAGCAGTGCTCATCTTGAAAAACGGCCAAGTGCAAATTCCAGAGGCTGAGCTTTCAATTATTTTGTGTGATCGCTGCACATAGTTTTGTTTGGTGATGTGGTGTGTGACACTCAGCACATATGGGTAACCAAGAAAAAGGTACGCAAGGAGAGAAAATAAGTAAGGTAACGAAGAGATAAGGGTAAGGTAAGATAAGGTAAGAAAGGGTAAGAAAGGGTAAGGTAAGGTGTGGTAAGATGGGTTAAGGTAAAGTATGGTAAGATAAGGCAAGGTAAGAGGTAAGGTAAGGCTTTATTGATCCCACCATGGGGTTATTTCACAGTTGACGGCAGCAAATACAAACATAAAGTCCAGGGAAGACAGATGACGCAAAAAATATACACTTACGAAACATAAAGGAAACCTGCCATGTCTACACACATTTACATACATTTAGATTTAAATGTTTATATTATGTCCATATTTACAATGTATTTGCACATACATTTGTGCCACAAAACTGGAGGAAAACCGCATGGACAGAGCAGCTTGTTTTATGTGTATTTGTGTTTCTTTTTCTTCATTTACTATTGATTTAAAATGCAGTTGACTGTATGTCTTGGCATTTTTCGTCAAACATACAGAAAACTACTGAACAGAATGTACATATATAGATGTAAACAGTCACGATTTTGCCGGAGCGAAGCAGAAGAACCTATGCTGATCAAGCCAAGGCCAAACAAAAACCCTGTCTGATAACATCAAACACAGCTGCAGAGTGTTCCATCAATACTCCAACGTGACTACTGAATGTGAGGATCACATTCCACATAAAAACTAATAAGGACTTACTACTGAGACTGATTCACTGGGTTTTCTGTTCAATGTCAGAGAGATCAGCTGTTTTCAATCAGCCTGAACACTGCATCGATGTTGTTGATGTTAAATTTCAATCACGATATTTGAGTTTAAAGTTGACGAGACGCGAACAAAACCCTGTAGAATAGTTGATCTGTTGTGGTAACATCAGCAAGTTTAGTGTTTTAAGAGGACACGCTGCAGTTTTGTACCGAAGGCTTTAAATAACAAGGAGTAAAGGATTCAGAGCACTTTACTTCCATGGAACTTTAATGCAAGGCCTTTATTTTAGCTCAAAAATAGGTATGACACTAAAAACCTGTATACGGTGCACTTATGGTGGAGCTACAAAAAAGATGCACAAACTGGAGGTTGTTTATAATGACTTGATGAGGATACTGATGAGGGTCCCAAGACATTATAGTGCCAGGCAGTTGTTTGTGGACTGTGGTGTTTGATGCTGTGTAGCTGCTATACGGCATTTTATTTATACACTTATGCAGAGTTACAAAATAATGTAATTCAAGTGTACGAGCTCTGGTCTGTCCCAAGATTAGCTCTGTAAGGTTTACCTCTAAAATGTGGACTCACTGGTGATCGAACCCTTAGGTGTAAGTAACAGATGGATTTATACTATTTCTTTAATATTGCGTATGTTTCTATCTTATCCATTGGACCGAGGTTGTGAGTCTCTAATAAAGCTTGAATAAAAGCTTCTGTAAACAACTACAAGAATGTCTGACTGAAACTGATCAGGTATTGGTAAGTTAATGGGTATTGGTTAGAATAGCTGCCAATCAAGTGTTTAACTCATAATGTCTCACGGTAGATTTTCTGCAGGTTAAACAGTACATTTGTCATTTTCCCTTAAAGGGGCCGTATTTATCTGAAGACACTTTTCTTAGTCTGTGCTTCATTTCTTTGTGTATTTGGACCCTAAGAGTTCACACAGTTTGATTTTGAACCCTCCAGCTGCTGCTAAACTATCTTTCGATTCACTGTGTTAAAAATCCAGTGGATTTCTACAACCTTTTTTAATTCCTTCTTAATTTGTAACGTAACGACATTTGCATATATAAGGTCCAGACTTCACACCAACATTTCTCCAGTTCAAACACAACTGTTTATCAGCAGCTGTGGTCGGAGTAAAAACTGAAAATATGTCCAAACTTTGAGACAAATGCCTGAAATATGTAGTTGTTGGTTGAACAGGACAGAGCAGCACAGCCAAAAACCTGGAGGGGGCGGGGCCTGAAGTGGCTCATGTGCATTTAAAGGGCCAGCGCTCCGGAATTCCATTTAAAAAAAGCTAAATATCCTCCTTAAACCACATTATAACACACCCTAAGGAAATTCTGAAATGTTTGGTAAATGATAAAAAAGCAAATAAGAGTATGATGCTATGTATACATTATAAGTAATTAATTATATTCTTTCACTTAATTCACAGAAAAAAAAACATGTATTGCTATATATACACAGATTATGAAATATTAGGTAAATACATAGAATGTATATAAATATAGAAAAAGGTAACTGACCTCAAATTTCACTACAAAAGAACTACAAAAAGAAATGCTTATTTTGTGTTTTGTCAAATTAAGTGTGTTGAATGACTTTTTCCATCATTAATGTGGACTTCTACCATCTGAACGGTGTCAGGGAGCATTAAGTTACACGTAACAATGTACAAGTAAAAGCTTTTATAGAACATGACCTTCAGTGTGAATGATTTGGTGCAGAAAGGACGCAGCTGTGGTTGAGGAGGCAGAACACATCATCTACAAACTAGAGGGTTGGCGGGTCCGTCCTTGACCCCCGCCTACATGTTGAAGTGTCCTTGAGCAAGACACTGAACCCCAAGTTTCTCTCAGTGAACACTGTGTACGCAAGGGTGGATGTCCAACACTGGAAAGTGGTTTCAAGGTAGAAGAGTGCAAATCCATTTTCCACTCATACCGTGGCTGTTGTTGGAAAGACTGGGATTTGGTTCGAGCTGCTTGTTATCAAGAAAAAAAGCACTGATTATTGGTTCTGATATGGATTTTTTCAGATCAAACATACAATAAAAAGCGTAAATTAGCACAAAAACATATAAATTCAGAGATAGTGACTGTTTTTGCAGATTTTCCACAGTAAACAGTTTTATATTTTACACTTTTGATAGGTTATTTTAGTTTTGATATATGTATTATTACCGTTAAGAAAGGGACAGTTTATTTTGATGTGAAATGCTGTTGTGGGGTGAACATCGTCTATTTTTGTTATGTAAAGCATTTTATGACATTTAGTTTGATATGTGTAGGATTTCGCAGTTACTCATGGGATCTGATGTCGGAAATTAGGGGCGGTCGAAGGACAGGATGAGCGGGAGATTATAATAAATTAAACTTCATCCCACTCCTTTTTGAGTTTTTTCCTTTCTTTCTTTTTATATAAATCTTTGTTTGGTTTTGATGTTATATTCAAAACAAACAAACAAACAAACAAAATATCACCGTACAACAAGTTGCCATTAGATCCTCTAAAATTCTCCTCAACCTGGACTTCTACACTGCAATTACGACAAGTTACATCTGTTGCTTTGTATAATATTGTAATAGGATCTTATGGAATTTTTAAAGGGATTGTGGGTCTTTTTCGCTGTCGGGATAAATTTAGTTCCATTCATTTGGTCGAATATGCTGAAATGTGTTGTTTTATTTCATTCTTGAGTGTTGTTTTTGGTTATTTGTATTCAATTTTCTTCATTTTGCACCCCTTCCCATCTGCCATTCCAGCAGTAAATGAAATAAATGACATTACTTTGCTGAAAGTAATTACATTACATTACTTATTCTATTTTAACAGGGTGATATGCAACAAATTACCTTCACTCAACTCTGCCTTTCAGTCAGACTCTTTAATTCTCTTTCGGAGCATTTGACTCCAGCCATTTCTTAACTGAACAACCTGAATTCCAATTTGGACACCTGAGATTTTACTCTAACTGGATTAAAGTGAAAGCTCAATAGTAACTATATTCAGCACCGAGGAATTTAATTACGTTTCCATTTGTGCCTTCAGCCTAAGTTAATTTCCAAATTAATTAATTCATCAAATCAATTTTTTATTTGATGCTCCTATATGGTGATCATACTAAATTTAATATAATGCAATCACAACAGCCGTTTGATGGCGCTCATTTCTTTTCATTCAAACGCACAAAAACAAAAAGCAGAGCTGCAGATTTTTCATATTGTGAATGCAGCCTGTCGTCCTCCACCCTCAATCATCTCATCCCAGCTGTCATCTTCCTCAGCATCCACCAAGAAAACACAAGCAATTTGCTGTGATCAGTGTGCCTCCGCAAATATAAGCCAACTTAGCATGACAGATCCCCCACACATCTACCTCCACCCAACAATTGCAGCCTTTCCATCAACGAGCTCGGCGTCTTTGAGATCTGTGCCAGTGATGCCACCAGTAATCACTGTCAGTCAGAAGGGTATCACCTGGGCCAGGTAATGAGCCAGAACTAACCCCAATCCCATGGGACTCGACCACAGATGAGGTCTGGAACGATGGTGGAAGAAGAAGAGGAGGAGGAGGAGAAGGGCATGCAGAGAAGAGGAAAACAAAAGATGGCCTCTAGAAATGGGAGGTTAACGAGATGAGATTGCACTGACCTTTGCTAATGCAGGTGGTAGGTGAACGGGGAAAAGTGATTGATGGTAAAAAGGTGAGCAGCTGTTACAAGGGAAAAATAATGAGGACTTGGGATTTTTCAGCTCTCCTGTAATTTCGGACCAAATGTTTTCGGACCCACACTGCCCTTTAAACTTGTATTATATTCGGCTTTAAAGGGACAGAGACAAACACTCTGTCCAGAGCATTGCAAGTCTTTCATTAGCCAACATGATTCCATTAGACAGATTCAACCTTCATGTCCAAAATGGGACAAAGGAGAGAATAAAGCCGAGACAAAACGGTTCATCTGCACCAACACACCTCAGTATTAACCGGGGCGGTCAAACATAAGGCTCCCGGGACCAAAACCAGCCCACAACAGGGTCCAACCCAGAAGATATTAACCAATCATTTTAGTTTTGGGGCCATATAAAGCCCTACTTTGGTCTCAAATGGGTTGAACTAGTAAAATACTGTCATAATAACCTATAAATAATGACAACTCCAATTGTTTTTCTTTGTTTCAATGCGTAATTTCCTTATAACAAGTGTACAATGACAATAAAGGATCTTCTATTCAATGCATAATAAAGTCTTTTAATGTCTTGTTAGTGGAACCTGATGATGATCACAACATCAGCTGAGCTGTCTGTCAAAAAATATATTTTATAGATTGAGGAGAAACAAAAGTCTAACTCAGCTGTCAATCAAACAGCAGAGATTATGGCTACAGTTGAACCTGAGACCTTATTAACAGAGGAAAAAGGTTAAAGATGGTCATTTTTTAGAGGTTAGTATTCATAAATTTGACCAAAATAACTACAGGAAAAACAAAAATATTTAACAGAATTTTTAAAGAGAAATTCAATGGAAGTCAAACCTTTCCAGAGCAGCATCTAGTGGCCATCAGTGGTACTCTACTTTAAGATACTTCCACACTGGCTTCATTTTTCTCCTTCACTTTTCCCTCTACAATAGCCTTGTGCTATTTCTTGGTCCAAAAAAAATGTTAAAAATCCAAAATATGTTTTCCCACTGTAAATGATCCGTGGTTTGGTTTGATTCAGACCCAGAGCAGCTGTTTGGCTGTCCAGAGGAGGCATCACACCTGCAAATTTGGTTTAATCTAATAGGAAAGTATGAAAACAGGACCCAAAATAGCTGGTAAAAGCCCCTTATTTTTTTGTAGAATAAATCCTACGAAGCAACAAACTCAGTTTTCTCGCATGTGGACGCGGGAGGTTGGAAGTTGAACATCTTCCAGTGGAACGTAAAAGTAGATTCAAAGTCGAACGCTGCTGTTCCCTGTTGGATAAAAAGGCAAGCTATCATCACACACATACACACACCGCTCAAAACAAATCAATGCAAAACAGCCGAAGGTCCTCGTTTTGTAAAAGATGAGGAGTCACTTGAAGTAGCCAAAAATGACTCAGTGTATCTGGTCTGCCAAGTCTGAGTGTACGTTCCACAGGCCAACACCTTAGGCGCAGTAACAGTACACGGCACAGGACAGCTTATAATCAAATAAACCTCACCGACAATGTGTGTGTGTGTGTTTATGTCAGATATCTGAGGCTGAGGTTTGGCTGAGGCTTCACCGACGACAGCGCACACGCCGTCGCTGCAGCCTTTACAGTCGACACATTAATTACAAATGCACCAGAATGTGCCGTGTTTGTTTCATATCAAATCCTGCCATTAGTGTCCCTATGGCTCATGCTTTTAATAACAACAATCATCTGAAATCTTCTCCTAGTTTTTTACTCTACCATCTGGAGTCTTGATTTTTTGCAGTTCTGTACAAATATCCACATAAAAATAAGTAATTACAAGATTAATTCTGCCGCTGCCAATGGGACGACGACTGTGCTTATTAAAAGGCCGATGTGATTAATCTGCTTTTAATTATATACAATTTCCCTCTTTGTTTCATATTTGTTCATACCGGACCAGTCATTTATATGCATCAGGGACGATTAAGGTAAACTGTGGACACAAAGGCGCGACTGATGCTTCACACTGTTCTGTTTGAGGACAGAAGCTCCTCTTTCTGCTGCAAACTAATATTTCCTACAGATTGACCCTGAAGCATGTCAGAGACAAACAGCATCGAATCCACACAGTAAATAATCATTGCATATAAATGCAGCACAACAGAAGCATCGGGGTTGTCAGTCAGTCTGCTCTTTCAATTATATTTCCACAGACTCCTCAGGAAAGGAAAAAAATAGGTAAACACAAAAATCTTTTTTTTCTGAAGAAGTAAATCAATTTGGTTGCGTTGAATAAATACATTTTACATATGGAAAACTGACTGAAATGCTTCCTCTGAATGTCAGAGTATAGGTGTCAGAACAACACGGTTCATTTGCCAGCTGTTTTTAATGCTGAATTGTTAATGATGTGTCATTTTGTGTCGTTTCCTTATGATTTTTAATAGAATATTACATGTGATTTAAGTATCACAGTCAGTTTTCCTTTTTTTTTCACCCTGTTCCTCTTGATGTCTTCTGCTAGTTTTTATTGGCTCTGGTGACTGGACAAATGACTTGTTCTTCCTTGACAGTTCAAATAGTCTGTGAAAAGTCACTTAAAAAAAAAAAAAAAAAAAAAAAATCAGAACCACATGTGGAAGTAGCCAAATTCCAAGTGAAAAGATCAGATTCTGTGTGATTTGCGCAGATCACATGTTAAATGGTGCAGGACACAACAAGCCCCGCCCCTCACACGTACTGTAGTTTATTTTGGCATCGAGCCAGCTGATGGCATCATGTCTATACATGTGATGATGGCAGCATATCAGACTATATATGAGCAAAGTTTAACAAATTGAAAAAAAATGGATGTTTTTTCTAGACATTTAAATTTTGTCCATTATAAGTAAATGCGAGAAAAAAAAAAATTAAAAAATTCATGATAAATTTGAACTTCGACTTACTGTTCCCAAAATGTAATCAAATCTGCTCTGGATTACTGGCTATCTATAAACCCAATCTGGTATGAATTCAACCAATAACTTTGCTGCTAAAGTGTTACCAAACCGGGGGGGTTATAAAATATCAGATCTGAGAAAGCGGCAAGGACCTTATCTACATCTAAATTCTATCTAAAGCAGGGGTCTCCAGTCCTGGTCCTCGAGGGCCGGTATCCTGCATGTTTTAGATATTTCCTTCTTCCAGCACACCTGATGCTCATTATCAGGCTTCTGCAGAGCTTTATGATAGGCTTATCATTTGAATCAGGTGTGTTGGAAGAGGGAAACATCTAAAACGTGCAGGATACCGGCCCTGGAGGACCAGGATTGGACACCCCTGATCTAAAGTCAAAGTGGTAGTATCCTAAAGTTGTAATACCAGTGAAGGCCACTAGATGCTGCTCCAAAAATCTCAGATTAAAACTGGACTTACCTCTGAAAAAAACTAAGTCAGCAGTCAGTCCCTTCTCATTTGATTTATTTGATCTGGTGGTCCATCTTTAGAAGTTATGATGTCTGTCATGTTCTTGTCTCTTTCTCCTTTAACATTAAAACTAGAACCAGTTTGATGAATGAAGAGCTGTTAAGGCATTAATGAAATTGAGAAAGTATGACCAAAGGTACTAAGACTGAAGTGGTCGCTTGTGTTACGCGTGCCCCTGTTGGTGACTTTTGCACTGCATTTGTTCTTCTGTGAGTGGTCTCCTCTTTGCCTGTTAGGTTGTTGAGTTGGTCCACCTGGGAACAACTAATTGGATCCACCCTGGGTGAAGATGGAGGAAGAGCATAAAAGAGCAGATGAGGAGAGGTGAGCGAGGGGCCTGAGATGAAGACACTTTTCTTTTTTGTTCATCATTAGTCCATTATGTTTGAGTTGGTGGTCCCGTTTACGGTTGTGGTTATAGCAGGGGTGCCCAACCCTGGTCCTCATGAGCTACTATCCTGCATGTTTTAGATGTGTCCCTCTTCCAACACACCTGATTCCAATGATGAGCTCTGCAGAAGTCTGACAACGACCATCAGGTGTGCTGGAAAATGGAAACATCTAAAACATGCAGGATAGTAGCTCACAAAGACCAGGGATTGGGCACCCATGGGTTATAGGTAAGTTTTGACTCAGGGTTAGGGGACACCTTTTTTTATTTTGACCGGGGCCTCCAACTCCCTTTTTGGTTGTTTATTTTTTTGTGATTATGTTAATGATTCAAATTATTTGCAGGATAACTTTTTGCCGGTATGTTGTGGTCTGACTGAGCCTCACCTTCTCTTTTCCCCCTAAGACCGTAACAACTTGTCATGTTCTCACAAAACTCACAAAAAATTAAAACGTGAACTGCATGTGTTTCCATAAACCGGACTCGATTGAATAAATTAGATAATCCTACCAGACATACATAGTGATTCTGGATCATTCCGGACTTAATATTCTGTACAGATTGTCATGCAAGACATATTCAAGTTTACTAGACCCATGCTGCAAAATGTGGCTTCATCAACTCAAAGGATCTATCTGTACATGCCGAATGCACAGAATGTGTGGAGCCTACTTAAACTCTTTTATTGTGAATGAGGTAAGCGATGTGTTGGTTTCCTCATCAGTCCAAATTAGCTCTTGTACTACCCGACATGTTCAGAGTATCTGAGGAGATGCAAACAGCTGAACAGTCACATGACTTTAATTCTTAGGAATTTATTTACAAGGGCTCTACAGGTTGGATGAAGCCAAATTTAAGTCTAATTAAAGACGTCCCATTCACATAAATTACCAGATTTAAGGATTAATCATAAATTCTAAGGACAATTAAGGCCTTACTTTAGGACAGTCACATTTAAGACTCTTTTAGATCCAACAAATACCATATTTGTATTTATTTGTAAGGCAAAGCCGATGAAAATTAGCCTGAGCTACTGTCCCCTTTTTTTCACAGAACTGAATGAAAACATTCATAGTGTCAGAATTTATTAAAAAGCTGTTTCCATTTCCTCTCAATATGGATTTAGTCTCTTTCAAAAGGGCAGACATCACCTCAATAGAGTGAAACACCTTTTTTTTTGGTCAGAATTTGGCAAGTCCTAACATTTCCTCATACAAAACTCATGTATGAAATGTTCAAGGAAACACACCCAGTCATTTAGTTGAACCCAAGTTACAATTCTAAAGCAATTGAGAACACATGTTTGAAAACACTAACTGTACATATGTGAAATAACATACCAAGCCTCAGAATTTTTTTTATAATCACAGCTTTTTACTGAGTGTCGACAGAAGACTGAAGGAAAATGACAAAAGTTGGATGTCATAAAGGACCAAACCCAATTCACCCTTTGGTTCTTGCACTTGGCACTACCCCTTGAAATGGAGTTGAAAGGGGTAGGGGTTGAAACGATCCCCAATGAAATGAGACAACTGTTCCAGACCTGTTATGTCATCAGTGGTCATCGAAGCCACTATAAAAAGATGCAACAGCTTTGTTTCTGAGAGGATTCTTCATGTTGTCAGCAGCTGTAACTGTCTGTTCCATGGGCTTTGGTCGTCTTTTTACTTCTATCAACTATAAACCACGGAAATGCGATCTATAACCTACTGAAACAGCATTAAACATGGGTGAATTGGGATTGGATCTAAACCTCCTAATTCAATTCTTATTACCAATTTCGTTACATATATTATTCAGTAACCCAGGAATTACTCATTATTCATTCGTCTTCTGAACCCGCTTTATCCTCACTACAGGGTCACAGGGGTCGCATGGAGCCTATCCCAGCTACTTAAGGGCGAAGGCGGGGTTCACCCGGGACATGTGACCAGGTCATCACAGGGCTGGACATATAGACAAACAATCACTGTCACATGCACACCTATGGGCAATTTAGATTAACCTATCAGTGCATGTGTTTGGATGGTGGGAGGAGCCAGAGTACCCAGAGAAAACATGCAAACGCCACACAGAAAGGTCCCACCATGGTGTTGGAATCTAACCCAGGACCTTCTTGCTGTGAGGCAGGAGTGTTATCCACTGCATTAATCATGATTTCAATCCCAAAACTTGAAAAGCACTCAGAGCGCAGACCTCCGCCAAGGTAGTGTTGGTACTTTTTTTTTTTAAGGAAGTGTTTGTACTTTCCTCCATTAGATGGCACTGAATGACCACATATGCAGTCTGTGCCGCCATGCCCTATCTCACAATGATAAAGTGTCATTTAAAAAATTCCTGGATCCAGACGGTGATCTGGATCGCCTCCAAAATGTAATCATCTCTTCCTTGACCCACCCAGAGCGGACATATGCTGTAAATTTCATCAAAATCCATCCATAACTTTTTGAGTTATGTTGCTAACAAATAAAAAAACCCACAAATCCTGGCAAAAACATAACCTCCTTGGCAGAGGTAATAATGTTCTATACAGATAGCTTCATCCTTAATATAATACCGTCCTGTTCAGACAGAAACAGCTGGCAAATTTCTCTGTTTGCACTATTACACACATTTCAAAATTGAGAAAAATGATCACAAATCAAGTAATGATTCATATTTTAATTAAAAAACACTGTGATAGGATCTTTTGGCCAGATCGCCCACCTCTACATCTAAGCATACTTAATGCAATCTGCAAAAGACGGAGAAAATATTTTCACTTGCACAGTCTGAAAATGAAGCAGAAATGGAGTTGGAGCAGTGCACGTCGTTAGCTGCTTTCCACCTCCTCAGGCTGCTAAGGGTGCAGCAAACACCTACTGTACCGACTGTGACAGACTGGACTGGTGACTGAATCATCCACGTTATGTCAGATGCAGGTGAAGAACTGGAAGTAAAACGCTAATTATTCTAAAATTAAAACGGTGGTACTTGAGCATGTTGAGGAAACAAACTGAGCTTTGGGAAGTTCCAATAGAAACGCATGTATTTCTGGTATTTTCTTGCATTTTTAGAGGGTGAATTCTTATACAAATCGCAGGAGAAAAGGGTAAATGGATGGGGAGAATAAACGCCCGCTCCCCTTCCCACATCCGGCTCAATCAGCTGACAGGGTTCACTTTTTCTCTTCATTCACTCAACCAATTTTGTGACATTTATGAACCCGTTATCTATTTTCTGTCAACATCTGTCTCTCTCTCTGCTCAAGTATGCTGAAACCGGCTTGCAGGATGTACTCTGTCCAAATAAGTGCGATTATTTCAGGTGTACACCAGCAGGATTATCATTCCCCTTCCTTCCCGTGTCTATGGGTTCCTGTTTCCAGCCCCCGTCACTTGGTGAAAGAACAAAAATCTCTGATCTCCAACTACACACTGCAAAGACAGAAAAGTGCACAAAACTTGCCCTTTTCTTCTGCGAGGATTTAGTTATTTTAATACTGCGATGTGCTGCGTCGTGTGTATATTCCACCGGTTAGAACTTCTCTCCTGGCACTATTTTTGCAAAGATACTGTTTAGTGATTTGTTTAAAGACTGAGCAAAACATCTCAAAGAACTTTTACAACTTTCCCAAAATGATGGCAGATGGTGCAAGATACCATTTCCAGAGTTAATGAAGTGTGACGACGCTAGACTATATTCAGACAACCTGCCTATGTGATCAACTCTTATTTATTTCTCAGGTTTGATTCTTTTGTTTGTTTCCAAATGTGGCCAGTATCAGTTCCTTGTGTGAACTGGTTCTCGTCCATATTTACAAAAGCAGTGGTGCTAGAAGAGTACAGATCATTTCCATTAGCAAAAGAAAGGCTCCTTCTTAGATTTTAGAGTAACTGTTGGATAGATGTGACATATGTAACCTTGTTCTGCTGCAACTGATTAATTAGTCTCAATTTACATAAACCAAACTCTGTCATTATTTATTTAGTTTTAAACATCAACCTGTCCAGGGGCTACAAGGGATAGGTCAATGTATTACTGTGCACTATCCCTGTACAAATAAAGGCATGCCATACCATTCCATACCATATACCATACCTACCATATACCACGCCATACCAATAATACAAACTGTAAAACATGTGGTTCCAAGCATGACAAACCCTGCCCCTCACATATATTGTAGCTTATTTTGGACATATTAACTGCCCATATACATGTGCCAAGTTTGACATAATTTGAAACAAAATTATTGTTTTTATAGACATGTGAAATTTTGCTCATTATAAGTAAATATCATTTTTTTTTTTTTTTTTTTTTAAATTCATAAAAAAAAAAAAAAAAAA
>JAQQZY010000027.1:3313375-3328266 GCA_030068375.1 Ostorhinchus rueppellii | reverse complement strand
ACAGAAAGGTCCCAAGGTCCCGCCCGGGAATCGAACCCAGGACCTTCTTGCTGTGAGGCACGAGTGCTAACCACCACAATGTCACCATAAACATATATGTGTAATAACATTTCATCATATACCTTGAAAACATCAGCAAACCAGCACTTTAGTCATTTGTTTTCCAATTAATCTTATTCAAACACATATCATTTTTTAAAATTAATTTTCCAAAAAAAAGACAATGAACAATACCAAATCAAAGCCATACTAAAATCAAAAGTTGACAACACAAGAAAGAAAAAAAGAGAAAAATAAATAAAACAATTAAAATGAAATATAGCATAAAATAAAAAGTCACACTCAAAAACTTTCCATTATTTCTTGAGAAAGTCCATTAAAGGTGCCCACAACTCTTCAAATTCTTAACTTTACCTCTAATTACGTAGGTTAATTTTTCTAGTGTGACACACAAAGTCACCTCTCTTAACCACAACTGTGCAGAAGATACTTCAGTCTCTTTCCATGATAAAAAAATATATATAACATTTAGCACATTTAATATCTGAAGCAGATCATTTTGAAAAAAAATTGTAGACCAGTGTTATGGTTCCTTTCAGTGGGTTGGTTATATTAGTCATTAAATTAACATTTAGTCATCACAGCTGATGTGTTGGATGTAGCAAAATTAGCATAAGGAACTGAGTGACTTCTCCAAGGTCCACACCATAACGGTGATGACCGGGTGAAGGCATCTCCACAACTACAGGTCTTGTTGGGTGTTCCTGTTCTGCAGTGGTGAGTACCAACAAAAAATGGACTAAGGAAGGACATCCCAATGACAGGACCATTGACCATCTGTGGGAGGGGCTAGATAAACAAGTAGATAAACAAGTTCAACCCCTCCCATTTTACAACTTCAAGGACTTCAGGGATCTGCTGCTAACATCTTGGTCCAGATACCACACACACCTTCAGAGGTCTGGTGGGGTCCAGGCCGTTTCATGTAAAAAGGGGGACTTATGCTGCGTTTCCATTACATGGTACCAGCTCGACTTGACTCAACCTTTATTTTGTCTCCATTATGTAAAAGAACCTGGAATCTGGTACCCAGTATTACTTTTTTTTGGTATCTGCTCAGCCGAGGTTCCAAAATGGTGAAGGGATACTAAGTTTACGGTAAATATACCAGTAGGTGAATCCATCTGATGGCAGCCCGCAAAACTCCTCCATGGTCGGTTGAGGAGGTTCATACATTTCTGTTCTTGGTGATCGACAAAAAAACGTCAGTGTGAGATTGACGAAGCAACACGCAATGAGCGAGTTTATCAGTAACTCTCTGAGCAGGCATCACAGAAGTTACGCCCCGTGTCACTATAACATCCAGGCACTCCAAAGTCAGTCGTCCTGTTATGGAAACAGTCTCCAGGAACAGTACCTGGTACCCGAGTCGATTCCATGTAGTGACATTCCAATGTTCTGCTCCCACAGATGCTGAATGGATGAGAAGTGGTTGTTGTTCTTTTGATACTTGTGCTGACCAACTTGAGATGGTGCACTGTCGCTTTAAGAATGCGGGGAGTTCCTGCTCAGTTAATTAGCTGCTGTTCTTCAGTTTTGCAGAGTCACTGTCTCTGACATGTACTGAAGTTGCTGCTGATTTCTACATTTTATATTCATTCTTCTTTTGGAACCTGGACAAAGATATGTCTAAGTCAGTTAAGTTCATGTATGTTTATATGTTCGCAAAGTGTGCCTGTAGTTAACTTTAAAAGAGTATTTCATTGAATGAATGCTGACAGCTAAAAATGCTAATGCCTGTTCTTACTGGAACTATGCTAAGTCACATGTTAGTGTATTGTCCTTTAGATTCAGTTGTACTGTACATTTTCTTTGTTTGTATTTCAGTTTCACAGGTTAAAGTTTATGCTGTAAAAGTGAAAGCCCTCATAAATATCCGAATAATGTTCATCTGACTCCTGAGTGTTTATTGGAAGACTTGTTAGCCATCTGCTAAGCTAGACAAGCATCTTCTCATTCTAGTAGGACAGAATAACACCAGAATTTCCGGTCTATAAGCCACTAATTTTTTCACACAATGATGCAGCTAATTTATGTTTCATGGGATAATGTTTGATCCGGCTATTGAAGAAGGAAATAGAGAAGCTGCATGTAAACTTGGAATCAATGGTGAGACATTGGGGACAGCAGCGTGAAGCGTGGGTGTGGCTTATAGTCAGGTGTGACCAATAGTCTGGAAATGACAGTACTTTTGTCAGTTCTAACCGCCTTACATTGAGAAAGAACAAGATGTGGAGATAATCTGACCCACTGATTTGGACGTCACAATTTCTCCCTTGTCAAACTTGCTCAGATCCTTCCTCTTGAAAATTTTACTGTTTCAGACACATCTTCTTCCAGGTCGACATGTTCACTTGCTGCCTAATTCATCCAACCACTGACAGATCCTACTGGAATAAGATGATCAACATTAATTCCACTTTGCCTGTCAGTAGTCAGGTGTTGTGCATGATCTACATGCACTGTATGAATCAACTGTATGTTCTGTTCTTGTGTTTTTTTTCTTACACAAATGAAGTTCTTAAGCATAGACCAGTCTTTTGGTATATGATCACTTTGGACAAAACATTTAAATTCGATATTTAAAAAAACAACTCCTCACTGGTGCCAATACTGCATGATAACGGACAAAGCAATGGTGACAGTACAGTACAAGCCTGGATAAAGTGCTTCAGATTTGACTTGGCCTTGTGAAAAAAGCCTTGTGAGTGTCTCTGCACATGACATCTATTGCACGTCTATTGCATGTCCGTCCTCTGTGGCTCTTACTAAGGTTGTTTTCTTGGGTTTTTCTTCATCTGAGCTGCCCTTTTAAAGGACAGAGGGTCATGTGCTGTATAGATTTTTAAGTATCTTGATGCAAATTTGGGAATTGGGGATTTGTGCTGCATAAAAAAAAAAAAACACTCAACTTGATGTTTTTGAAATTTTAACTTCTTCAGAAGACGCGAGTATTGTCATGCGGTGAGAGATCACAGACCTCTTAAAAGAAATGCCTCAGAGTTATGTTGAATTTTGTCTCGTCTGACAGTCAGTGCATGTGAAGCAGAGCGCCGGCGTTACCTTCAGGCTACGTTTAATTATATAGACAAATGTGAAAATATAGCCTTCGGGTGAGACATCACTTAACAATTTCAGGGGCAGCGCTCTGCCCTGTAGAGCATCAACAAGAAAAAACAAGAACAGTGTGTTTTTTAGGATTTCTTTTGGTGGATGTCTGTGACATCTGGAGTGGGCGGGCCTGAAATTAATCTGACTGCTTTGTTGTAGTAGCAAATGAATGTGTGGTTACCATGAAAGTGTGACATTCACATAAAAGACAAATGATTGACCGCACACCTCCAAATGTTGCCAAAGAGGCTTAAAGTTAGATCTCTTGGATTTCAGAACTTCAGGAAAAACAACTGCAATTTAAAAATTAAGTGTTCAGTTTCAGGGTTTCTGCTGTAATAATTTCCTAATATCATATTAAAGGAATGTTCAGACACACAGACGCTCTCCAATGCAGAATATTAGTGAGAAATGTGTTATAGAAGAGGCTGTGACACACTGCTGCTTCTGCAGGACGCCACCTGTCTGGGTGTGGGTGGATATCATTGACGTTGGCATCAGCTTCTTTATCATCAAGGTCCTCCTCTGCTCTGAATCATTGTTTTTAAATGTATAGTGAGTGATGACTAAGAAAACCTCAAAATGTAGTCTACCATGAGGTAAAACAGTATAAATCTGAGTTTCTGAGGCTCGGTGTAATGCTGTTCTCACCTGCTGCACAATCATGAATGTTTATTTCTGTGGCTCCAAATGTTGGTCTATTTGATTTTTGCTACTAATGCATTTCAGACTAGAAAACTAACAACGGTAGCTGCATTCATGTCGCTAGAACCTTAATGGAGCATTTAATGGAACGGTTTCACAAAGCAAAGTATTAAACATCTTTTAATTATTAAAACTATATATGCTTTGTATATGTACCATCTATGTCTATTGGTTATGTTTTAGTTGCTTAAATAACAGAAAAATCTATAGAATTAATGCCATAGCATTATTTCTGGGTGTTGGGTGTTTTCATTTCTGCTTCAATATGAAACAGATTAGGAGAAAAATGATGCCGTAAATCTGACAATGAACTCCTTAACCGGGTGTTTACATAAAGAATGGACTCTGTAACATTTATATTTAATGTACTTTTTTTTTACCCTGACGAACAATGGACAAACTACACTCATGTATGGAAAACAGCTTATTTTAAAAACAAATTAATATGGGATCATTCAGAAGACGACTGATTTGATTGAGAAAATTGATTTTTAACCCAAGCCGTACATAATAATTTAAGTTATTTCAACTGCAAAAGCGTACTCTGTCTATTTACTGCTTATCTGTGTTTAATATTAAATTTCCGACTGTGAAATGGAGAAAATGAGCATCTTCAAGGCATTAAGGTGTGCTAAATAGAATTTCATGCAATAGCTTACAAACAAATAAAGTAACTGAAAAAAATAACCATTGCTGTATATTAAAAGATGATGAAAATGACCTTCAGCAGCAGCTCTGGTGTATAAAATGTAAAGTTGATGAGACAGAGGCAGAGTTAGAACAGTTACAGGGTGTAACACTGCGCCTCACACACCTGTTCAGTCTTTTTTCAGTGGTTAGTGGAAACTGCAAATTCAAATTCTTCAGCTTTGGAATAGATTTTTTAAAAGTTGTCTAATAAAATCACAAGAAAATATAAAATTGGGACATTTTCTGTTGTCATTCCTTATTAGGGTCACAGAAATTAAAAACACTTGTCACTATGAGAATAGAGTCGTAAAATATCAAGATAAAACGCATAATTTTATGAGAATTAAGTCATAATATTTCAAGAATAAAGCCATAGTTTACAAAAAACTCATAATGCAATGAAAATAAAGTCATACTTTTATAATATTAAACATTGAATTGAGAAATATTGCAATAAATATCATTGCATTGGTTAGTTTTGTTTAGATTATCTTTATTTCCAAAATGCCTCAGATGGTTTTACTTTTCTCTCAACATTCTTCTTTTTTTTTTTTTCGAACCATGACTGATTTTAAAATGTTCTACCTGTAAATTTACACAATATTTTTCGTGTTCTGACTGTAAATACTTTGTACTCGGACACCCACACCCACTGTTTCTAATACTAACCTTAATGTGTTGCTTTTACATTGTCTTAATTGGGAGTCTGCCTGTTTAATAGACTTTGTACATATTGTTATGGTTCTATCAGGCGATCCATACAGATGCAAATTAGCTGTTAGTTTACTCTGGTGCAATTGTCCCTGTCAAACAAACTAAACTAATCATTTTCCCCCACAACTAACCATCTACTTTCTTCACATCTCAGAAAAAAAAAAAAATCTCCCATTAAACCGTGAGGAAAAATTTACATTTATAAAAGTATTGGGACACAACATGGCTATAGGTCATAAAATGTCCTGTTCATGCTTATTTGTTCATGTGATAAAGTATCAATACCAAAATTGGTGCTTCAATGAAAATGGATTTATTTTGGTATCTGGCACTTTTCCAGCTTTTTCGACCCAATAATAAGAGAAATTCAGACATATTTCCCCCTAGGGTGGGACCTAAAGATGACCTCAGATAAATGCAAAAAATTATTCTCTTGCTCTGTGCCATCCCAAAATTAATGATTTTTTTTAATCAAATATTGGGGCCAAAAATAGGACTAAAATTGGGACATTCAACCTACCTATGTGTGCCAGTGGATTTGATCTGAAAACATGGCTGTAAACAGTCGTATATAGACTATAAATATCGACTGTGTTATATTTGAGGATCCTAGTGTTTCTTTTTAACCCAGACATGTAGGTTTTTCATGAATCTCAATCCTATTCCAGGTTTTGTCGTATCCACTTGCATTACATGCAGAACCTGCCCATTGAAACACCAATAAATTGCGAATAATTTTGCAACAGCGGCCACTTTTGTGAAACCTTCTGCCTTTAATATTGACTCCAACTCCCAAAATGTACCTATGAGAGAATGAAGAGATATTAGAAAAGACAGTAATGCGCAATTTTCATGTCCTTTTGACCACGTTAGACAATTTTTTAAATTAAATATAACGTAAAAAAATATAAAAATGTGCTTTATCTGAAAAATTATTTCTCTCATTTCAGTAAATATTTATTTTTTAAAATAGACCCAAACTTGCTTTATAACATTAGTCTACATCTGGTTTGAATTTTCACCCTCATGTCCTGATTTTAGAACCAGTTTTATAGAAGAACCCATATAAAGATGTGAAGAAAGTAGCCCAGACCTGTTAGAAAAGAAAGACCTGAATTAAATGTGTCCAAATACTTTTGTCCATATAGTGTCTTATAGTGTGTGATGAGGTGGATATTTATAATGTGTAGATAAAATATATCAACTGACATATAGGATAAAGTGGTGTATGAATGCGTATGAATGTTCAGTAGTAGTGTAGTTTACCACCACCAGAGGGAAAATATGAGAGTGAATGAAGAATGGATCAATAATGTAAAGCGCTTTGGGTGACTTGAAAAGCGCAATAAAAATCTAATCCATCATTATTATTATTACAAACAAAAACTACAGACAGACAGATACTTTAGTAATCCCGAGGCAAATTCAAGATGATGTTCACTGAATCATAAAATCTTTATTTGAGCCACATTTGTTGGCAATTTCAGTTCCTTTTCCTCATAACACATTCCTATACTGCAGCTAATTTTAGGCTAAACTGTCTCTGGATGCCTTACTGATGACAAAAACGACCCCATTTTGTAGCAAAGCTTTTAAGAAACAGTTTTGCTGCTACAACAGATGCTGACTGAAAGGATACAAGGGTAGAATAGCTCCATGCAGGATTTCTATGCACATACAGGTGTTGCAAAAGAAAAAAAGTAGGCCTTAACTTTTCAGAACAGTTTATAAGTTCAACAAAAACTGGCGACCCCTTGAACGAGCATAGTTCTGTTCAGGATTAGCACTAGAGACTGGCGGGTTTGATACCACTCCAGACGAGGACAGGCTGCTTTGTGAGTTGACTGAAATTGAAAATAAGGTTCATTTTTTTGCTTCACTTTTCAGTCAAACGTTCCCCATTCATGTTAGTTTCTTTTAGACTGGATGAGTCTGAAAACCGGCGCTGTGCTTCAGAAAGGGAATCCTTTTAGTAGCCGGTTTTATTTGGCGAACATTGGGAGAGAAGAGCATTTTCTCCGAGATCGAGCTGTGAAATAACCTGTAATTTGGTAATGAAATGTTTGACCACTGCATCTGTACTTTTGGTGTCTTATAAACCCACGAGGCATTCTGTACATGAAGAAAAAGAAACATTTCAAAATCATAATTGTGGGAAATGCTTTTTCCTACCAGTGCTCTGCAACCATCACAAAACAGGACACTGAATGTAACCCATAAATACCCAAACATTCACTGCCGACCAAAAACATTTACTGAGATAAAAAGTAGGACTGTCAAAATTAATGGAGATTAAGCCATCATCATGATTAATCCAATTAAAAATGTTTACTCCATTAACCCATCTGCATAAAGAATGAATGTGAAGGTCTCTGTTAACACATTTGGGGCAGTTTATCCAAGTAGAGTTAGCGTCGAACATGAATAAATGTTCAGTTGATCTGGTAGTGACAAGATGAAGGAATGAATGAGTTTATTTTTGGTTTGTTTCTACATCAGTCACAAACCAATACAAAAACCATAAACATAAAAAGAAACATTCTAGAAGCAAAAGCTCATCATTTTACCGATCCTTTGCACCCGATACCTGCTTACGTTAAATTAAATGTTTCCAGCATCGAGCATGTACACCATAACAAAAAAACATCAACAAAAGCAGATCTACCATCTCATTTCCATAATCCTAAATAATTTTAAAGTTCAAGGGATTTTTTTTTTTAGGTTTTTTTTTTTTTAAACGTTGCCAAATGAGTGAACATCTTAAATGCATCATTTTGTCCATTTCATAGTTTCACACCCACAACCCCACTTCATCTAAACTTCACATTAGTCCTGACTGTAGTCCATTCACAAAGACAAACATGGAAGACACTAAACAGCACGATGGGGCTCTGGATGGAAATATGAGGAGAAAAAAAACACAAGACAGAACAGCTGTTTACAGTTGTTTTGTTGAAACTGTTCCATAAATACATTAAGTGCATATATAATCTCTTTTTTTTAAGTCTGTTTGCTCAAAAAAAGGAAACAATGTAGATTAAAAATAAATTATATTTAATCATGATTAATTGAAATTAATCCACAACTACCCTGTGATTAATCAGATTAAATATTTGACCAAAGGAATAAAAAGTTACAGTTAATTAATTAACAGCTAACGCACATGTCCCCAAGGCCGATGTGATTTGCATCTTAGTGTTTTACCAACGATCTGATACTTGAACCCAAACAGTAACTGGCAACTAAAACCATCTACTGAACTACAATATTTAATAACCTTTCATTCATTCATTCATTCATTCATTCATCTTCTATACCCGCTTTATCCTCACTAGGGTCACGGGGGTCGCATGGAGCCTATCCAAGCTACTTTAATAACCTCTGAAGCATTAATCCGATCAATACATGTAAAATGTAAACACAGTTTGTCATCACTGGTCATCAGATATGACCCATTTGGACATTCAGAGGCTTCATAGTTACCGTGGAAACACTGTCATCTTCTACAACATTGATTCAACAGTTGGATCAGTGACAGAGGATGGACACACTGGGTTTATGTTCAGTTAAGGATAGATTTTTATGAAAGTCACTTTTTCCTCCATTTTCTCTGTTTTTGATGTAATAACATCCAACTTTAATTCGAGCTTTTATGGGCATCAGTCATGATCTGTAAAATAAATAGAGGAAAATACCGGATTTTCGCTTAGGAATGCAAAAATACTGAGCATAATATTAGAACAAATGCTGAACATAGCATGCACTCAGCCTTCAGATCATACCAGAGTTTGTGCACGTACAAACAGATGGATGGACGATGTGCCCGCCCCCCAAGAACCTTAATTCGGACCCTAATACATAATTGTTCAACTAATGTGATGTACCTGTATGTGGAGGGTGTGTCAGTAAAGCTGTGAAGAAGTGAATGTGACAGTGAGCTCCCCTCACTTTATTGTTGTTGTCTACCCCCCCCCCCCATGGTTGAGAACCACTGGTGCATGCCAGAGTTTTTCACATACATGGACAGACAGATGGACGGACAGACAACCAACTGATGGTAATACCCTGCAGCCAGTGTAGCTGAAGGTAATAAAAAGTTAGAAATAGGGGGAATAAAAATCATTTGGGAACTGCCACTGAAGTAGCACTGGGTCTTTATGGGTAAAAAAAAATGTAATTAATTAACAAATCTCAACGTCTTAAGCAATTGATATTCAAAATGTTATAAAACTGAGCTACTACATGCCTATAATGGCAGTGAGAAAAACAAATAAATCTAACAAAATTTCCTTGGCAGTAAGAATTGTGATCAAAGTGTTTCAAATTGACAAATTCTGGGAACTGTGAGTGTGAAAAGGAGCAGAATGGAAAACTGGAATAAGCTGTCAAGTCCAGACATCACATCACGTCCAGACCAAACACTCAGAGTTATGTGAGCTGCTGCTGCGGGACAAATATTCTCTTTGGTGGAGGTCAAATGAAGAGGTCACACAGCACACATCATCATCAGTCCGCTGTGTGTGTGCGTTCAGATCTGACAGACGTCTGAGGTCCCGGTCGACACTTGACCTCTGACCTTCATATTGACGGTCACACCCAGTTCAGCTCTCGTCAGTGTGTGTGTGTGCGGATGTGTCATCGCCTAAGACTGTGTGTGAAAGTAAAAAAAAACAGGCCACAAAAAGGAAAACCACCACCAGGATTTGGTGGAATCTGAAGCAAATATCAGCCACAGTGTTCTGGCTTGTGTTGTGTTAATTTGAGCAAACAAGAAAAAAAAAATCCAAATATTTTTTCTCAGCGAATCTGACCAATTTTTTATTTAACAAATTCATCATTAGACACTATTTGGGCTTTATTATTTATCTGAGTGTAATAGCAATAACAAGTCTCATTCCTATTATCGTCTGGGTGTTCATAAATGTGTATTTATGCATCATACACATGTCTGTGTTGTACTTTATCAGTATATGTATATTCAATATTTTAATTTGTAGCTTTGGTACATTGGTTACATTCTTCTGTGAGATACTTTGTGTGATGTTTTATACACTCTTTTTTGGTACTAATTGTTTTTGCTGCTAAACAAATTTCCAGTGTTCCTGTGACAGTAAAGATCTATTCTTTTTTTTTTCTTCTGTTTTTATAGTGTCTGTCTATATTGGCCCTTGAGTCTGGAATAAAGTTGAAAATTATATTTTGTTCTATTGTATTCTATTCTTCTATTCTGTTCTATTCTATTTTATTCTATTCTTCCATTCTATTTTGTTATATTTAGTTTATTCTATTCATAAGCATTGGAAGAATTGTATTTGAAATCATCCTTTTTCATGTATTTTATGAAAGAAACACATTACTAATATATCATTACTTATATACAGAGGTGTCAGTCTCTCCAAAGGTCTATTCTATTAAATTCATTATTACACACCACAGAAACTTGATTATTGATCTGAGTGTAATGACAATAAAAGCTGTCATTCCTATTATCTACTGGAGGTTCATAAATGTGTATTAATGCACCATAAACATGAGATGAACTGCACTTGAAAAACTATTTCATGTATTTTATGAGCTATTGTGAAAGAAATATGTTACTTTACATATGAGTAATGGGTTTCCTTACCTTCTTTACTACTTATTTTTCTTTTACTCGTTTTGTATTTTTTGACCAGGACCATGCCGAAAACTAGTAGCACACGCAAAGTCCTCATTTAAATAGAGCGAACGCTAACAGTTTACGCCTGTGCTCATTTGTGCATGCAATCTTAGTCGATCACCCTCGACACGCAAATGAATAGCACACGCAATTTTTTGCACGATTAAACACCTTTGCACCCGTTATTTGCATTCTTAGTAAATCAGGCCCACCGTCTTAATTTTGACAATATCTACATGAACCAAACACTAGTGCACATCTTCCATTTAAAGGGCCCCTGACCTGGAATTTGCAGCATCCTTTTTAATCTTCCTCTGGGCACTCTAATACTGTATCAGCGGAGTTTTTACACGGAATTCTGCCTTGTTGTCGAATTACAGGCTCCATTAGGAAGGTCTAGTGTTAGCCTAGCATAAAAACAGCTGATTTTGTGCTTCCGTTTGCAAAACAAGTCTTTCAAGTCTGAACCTGAAGAAGTTTTGACACATGCTTTCACTCAGGAAAGAGATACTGATAACGCTAAATTATAAACCGTATTTGTTTATAATCCTAAAGAGTTGCACAACACTTGTGTCACTCAATTTTCACTCACATGCTTTGATCGATTTTACATCAACTGAGCGGTTAGCTGCAAAGTTATCATTACAACAACTCGAACAAGGTCACAATATATCACAACTGAAGGACATGACTGTGAAAATATACTTGTCGACTTACTTGGACATGGTTACTGCTGGTCCAGACAGAGTTGGTATCGATCCCAGTGTAAGTGTCAGATGTCCTGCTAATACACATCTGGACTGTCCCAAGATGCTAAAACAATCACCAGCAAAATGTTTGTCACAAACTACCACACGTTTTTGGAGTTGTTTGGGTTCATTCCCTGCATAAATAAACTCCAACCACAAGCTTTTCTGTGGCTCAGATGTTGGAAGAAGAAAAAGGCTTTAGTTGTCCTTTGTGCACTCAGATACAGAGCAGTTTACGAGCATTTTTCTGGCTTTCATGTTGTCCTGGTCTCTGCTGTTTGTTCTCAGTTGTTTGTCGGTTGAAATCAGGGGTGGAAGGTGAGATTCGTCACTGAGTTTGTGACATATAAAACCAAAAAAGGGGGAGTTAGTGACGTATAAAACCGATCTGCCATAACATCCCATTTGATAGTGCTCTTTGAGTTATATTGACACACACACTCACCTAGGAGCAACGGAAATACTGCTCAGATTTTCCTACAACTTTGGGGACCTAGGCAGGCTGGGGGAACTCATATTTATGATCAAAAACCTCAAAAAATGAACATTTCATGCCAGGGGCCCTTTTAAATGGATCTTTTGTGACAGCCTAATTTGTCCAACACAAGTTTTATAATGGATCAAAAATGCTTTTACGCTTTTTCGTAACAGTTTGCCAACGTTCCATTTTGACCATTAGCTGTAGGATGCGGCACATCATCACAAAATAACAATATTTGTTAGATGTGAAGTGTTAATGTTATCTTTCCATCTGTGCCACTCCAGGAAAGTGCATTCATGCTACACTGTTTTCAAGTTGCACAATTTGATAAAACTGTAGAAATCAGATAACAGATGACGTAATTTCTTAAATCTGGGTCCCAAGGAGACATGATGTTTATCTTTTGGTCTCGAGCTAAAAAGTTCAGGAGCCACTGTATTAATAATTCAACACATCCATTCCTCGGAGTGTCCTACCTTGTTGGTTACAGCGTTGATTGCCAGAGTGGGCGATGCCCCTCCTGACATGATGCAGTCCATCCTCAGAGACTCCGACTCCAGGCTGTATGGAGTCGATGCCTGAAAGTACAGGAGACAACAAATGGATCAGAAACTTTGCTTTTTCAACATAAGAAATACAGCTTAGGCCTGTGAACAGCCAATAATCATGAACAGCACAGTTTTTAATCAAAATAAAACCTATTTTATCTGTCATCATATTATTTTATTGGCGTTTATGGTCCTCTAAAACTGTAGACAAAGAGGCTTTTTTTTTCCAGTAAAGCAGGATGTGAGTGTGAAAAGATCAAATGTAAAAGAAATGACACTTGACAATTAACACACTATTTATCAATCACCATGATGCAAAAGCGAGCTGTGTGAAGGTGTGTCTTTGGGGCATTTAAAGTCATGTGACTTTTGTTTTCCCTCAGCTGCTGATACCAACAGACAAACAGAGCACGGTGCGCACTTTTAATCCCCTTCAGCTAAATATAGTGCAAGAGTCTGTTGAAAGTCACTGCCCTATAATTTACATTACATTGTGTTTGTGTGAAACTTATGATACACATATTTAAATTTAAAAGTACCGATAGTATAACTGTATCAGCACCATTTGACCTTGAAAATGTAGGTCAAGGTCAGCTGTTTTCAATAGCCTTCTGCTCCATGCCAAGATGCACCCACAGTATAAAGTAGGTGCAGATATCTCAATGTATCCGTCAGATAATGTGATTATGTCGGTGAACGGACAGACAGACAGACGGACAGATGACAAACAGATTCTCCAATACCCCTTCAACCAGAAGTTGGCCGGGGGGGACTAAAACCGACACACTTCTTCATATTTGTCTGTATATTTCATGTGTCTTATTGGGCTTTTCTTATACAGACAAGCTTTCAGCTGTGGCCACATTTAAGCTGTTTTTTTATTGATATGTCTTTATAGACAATAATACACTTAGTCCATTGATTCAAATCAGTGAATTGGAACTCCCCGTGGAGGCTGTTAATATTTACACAACACATAATGGAATCACTGAGAAGCAGATTAATAGTTGACTGCTGTCCTTTTTCTTTAGCCTTTAACGTCAACACTTTCTGCTTCTCATTTGGATTTTATTTGTTTTTCTGCAACTGCATCTCGAGTTGGATCTTTTCTAGACTACTTATGCTCTTAAGTCATTTATTTCCTCTTTTTCATGTCTTTACGTCACTCTTGTATGCATGACGTCTTTAGAGCCATGAAGATAAACCAGTCAGTTGTCATCTATTAAATTTAGCCAACAACTATTTGATCTTTGCTCAGTTTGAGTGAAAATTCTCTGATTTGAGCTTCTTAAATGTGAATTTTCTCTGGTTTCATTCCTCCTCCATGACAGTAAACTGAATATCTCTGGTTTGCAGACATTTAAGGAGACGTACAAGGATCATCTTGGGTTTTTGGAAACACTCTTTCAGTTTTAACACTAAATGCCAGATTAATTAAGAATGGGAATAATCTTTTCTTGCATGTTGCGTCTGAATTTGGGATGCACCAATTGTAAAATCTTGAGCCAATATTGATGCTGATACTTAAATGAGCTCTATCTAGTGTTGAAATTCTATCAACAGCAGTGGGAAGTCTCAGACCAGACCACATTTAGTTTTATTAAAACCACCAATAAATCAACACCATGTATCCACACACTGTACCACTCACTGAATAAAGTATAAAGCTAATAGTTTTCACACATCTGTATTATGGTATCATCAAGTTTATTTTTATATACACATAGCCACGGAAAAAATTATTAGACCACCTTTGTTTTCTTCAATTTCTTGCTCATTTTAATACCTGGTCCAACTAAAGGTCCATTTGTTTGGACAAAAATAGCTCATAGTAGTTTAATTTCAGAGCTGATATCTATCCATTTAACATGTTTTTTGATAAAAACCAAAATCCCTTCAGTTCTTACATCAGTATCTGTCATTGTACTGACAAAAATAGTGCTTTTATTCATTCCATATTTTCTTTTCTCTCTGTTTTAGTCACATGATACACACAGGAGTTAGGACTGCGTTACATAACCATTGTTTTAGATGACTTCTGGTGGTCTAATAATTTTTTCTACAACTGTAAACGTATTTTTTTGTATAAACATATACTTTAGTTTTCTTTTGTATCAGACACGTTATCTGTCAAACATACCTGAGATGTTTTGGCGGTAAACTTCTGTCTTCAT